>ONZH01028528.1:0-153277 GCA_900303285.1 Rhinella marina
TCTGGCTATCAGGAAGACATGTATGCTATGGTCCCGGTGCCACCTCCGGCCGTTCAGTCACCTGCACCTGAACCTAAGGTTCCCCTTCCTGACCTTTTTTCCGGCGACCGTAAGAAATTTTTTTCATTTCGGGAAGGGTGTAAACTTTATTTTTCTTTACGACCTCGTAGGGTTGCACGATATATCGAAAACTCGGTACGGTTTCGGTACCTAGTGCGGTACCGAAGCTCGATACCGAGTTTTCTTGCAGTCCGATACTTAGAACATGGCGCGCGCATCACTTTAATGCGTTGCCCCATGTTCTAATATCGGCCTGCCGCACTGCCAGGGCTCCCGCACCCCCCTCAGATCAGCCCACCCAGGTCCCAGCCACTTAAAAAAAAAAATCATACTTACCTGTTCTGGCCGCCGCTGTCCTCACTGGTTCCGCGCTCCACCGTCTTCCCTGGCGCGCACTATGACCTGACGCTATGACCTGACGCAGCGTCAGGTCATAGTGAGCGCCGGCAGGCAAGAGAGTGGAGCGGGGAACTTGAGGACAGCGGCGGCCAGAACAGGTAAGTATGATTTTTTTTAAAGTGGCTGGGTGGGCTGATCTGAGGTCTGAGGGGGACACAAGACACTGACCTGAGGTCTGATGGGGGCACATGGGGGCACATGGGGGCACAAGAGGCTGACCTGATGGGGGCACAAGAGGCTGACCTGATGGGGGCACAAGAGGCTGACCTGAGGTCTGATGGGGGCACAAGAGGCTGACCTGAGGTCTGATGGGGGCAAAAGAGGCTGACCTGAGGTCTGATGGGGGCACAAGAGGCTGACCTGAGGTCTGATGGGGGCACAAGAGGCTGACCTGAGGTCTGATGGGGGCACAAGAGGCTGACCTGAGGTCTGATGGGGCACAAGAGGCTGACCTGAGGTCTGATGGGGGCACAAGAGGCTGACCTGAGGTCTGATGGGGGCACAAGAGGCTGACCCTGAGGTCTGATGGGGGCACAAGAGGCTGACCTGAGGTCTGATGGGGGCACAAGAGGCTGACCTGAGGTCTGATGGGGCCACAAGAGGCTGACCTGAGGTCTGATGGGGGCACAAGAGGCTGACCTGAGGTCTGATGGGGCACAAGAGGCTGACCTGGGTCTGATGGGGGCACAAGACGCTGACCTGAGGTCTGATGGGGGCACAAGACGCTGACCTGAGCTTTGATGGGGGCACATTGTGTTGATCTGAGGTCTGATGGGGGCACAAGACGTTGATCTGAGATTTATTATCCCTGTACTGTGACATCCCTGTGTTTATTATCCCTGTACGGTGACATCACTGTTTATTATCCCTGTACAGTGACATCGTTGTGTGTATTATCCCACTGCAGGAAGAGGTAAGTGGTCTGTGTTTGTGTGTTTGTTTTCTATTTTTCAGGGTCGTGAATGCAGAGGACTACGTCGGATTCGGTGGACTACGTCGGACCAGATTTTTTTTTTTTTAATAAAATGGTCAAACAGGGGTCTGGGGGAGTGTTTATTTCAATAAAATGTTTTATACTTGTGTGTGTATTTTTTTTTACAATACTACAGTTTTAGTAATTACGGCTATCTACAGACGGCCCTGATTACTAATACTGGGCTTAGTGCTTGCCGGTATGGCAGGCCAGCACTAACCCCAATATCTATTACCTCGGCACCCACCGCCACCAGGGGTGCCGGGAAGAGCCGGGTACCCGCAGGACTGGACCTTCTAAATTGAGGGTCTGGCTCTGGGGCGGCTGCAGGCTGGTACCATTAGGCTGGGAAGGGCCAATAACCGTGTCCCTTCCCACCCTGGTAGTGCCAGGCTGCCGCTGCTGGTTGTATCTGGCTGGTGAAGGAAAAAAGGGGGGACCCCACGCCATTTTTTTTTCAAAAATTTCATTATTTAAAAAAAAAAAAGGCATGGGGTCCCCCCCTTTTTTCCTTCACCAGCCAGATACAACCAGCAGCGGCAGCCTGGCACTACCAGGGTGGGAAGGGACACGGTTACTGGCCCTTCCCAGCCTAATGGTACCAGCCTGCAGCCGCCCCAGAGCCAGACCCTCAATTTAGAAGGTCCAGTCCTGCGGGTACCCGGCTCTTCCCGGCACCCCTGGTGGCGGTGGGTGCCGAGGTAATAGATGTTGGGGTTAGTGCTGGCCTGCCATACCGGCAAGCACTAAGCCCAGTATTAGTAATCAGGGCCGTCTGTAGATAGCCGTAATTACTAAAACTGTAGTATTGTAAAAAAAAAAAATATACACACACCAGTATAAAACATTTTATTGAAATAAACACTCCCCCAGACCCCTGTTTGACCATTTTATTAAAAAAAAAAAAAAAAAAAAAAAGCTGGTCCGACGTAGTCCACCGAATCCAACGTAGTCCTCTGCATTCACGACCCTGAAAAATAGAAAACAAACACACAAACACAGACCACTTACCTCTTCCTGCAGTGGGATAATACACACAGCGATGTCACTGTACAGGGATAACAAACACAGTGATGTCACTGTACAGGGATAATAAACACAGTGATGTCACTGTACAAAGATAATAAACACAGTGATGTCACAGTACAGGGATAATACACACAGCGATGTCACAGTACTGGGATAATACACACAGCGATGTCACAGTACTGGGATAATACACACAGTGATGTCACAGTACAGAGATAATACACACAGTGATGTCACTGTACAGGGATAATAAACACAGTCATGTCACTGTACAGGGATAATAAACAGTCATGTCACTGTACAGGGATAATAAGCACAGTGATGTCACAGTACACCTGTGCAAACAAGGCCTGGGGGACCAAGATAAGGCTAGGGGCTACACTGAAAAGGGCCAGTGGCGCACAGATAAGGGGTAAGGGGCAGGGTCACAAGCAAGGTCCTGGGGGGGAAGGGGGGGGGTGAGGGGTGCACAGATAAGGGCCAGGGTGGCGCACACAGGGGGCAGCAGAGACGACAACCAGAGAGGCACAGACAAAGAGGGAGTGGGGCACAGATAAGGGCCCAGGGGCGCAGACCAGGAAGAGGCGTACAAAGACAAGGGTCAGATCCCAGGGGTGCAGACAGGGGCCAGGTAGGCACAGCCAAAGGGGCACAGATAAGAGCCAGGGGCTGCATTGAAAGGGCCAGGGTGGTGCACAGAGCAGGGTCAAAAGCAAGGTCTGGGGGGGGTGAGGGGCGCACAGATAAGGGCCAGGGTGGCATTAATAGGTTCTTCTTTATTTTGGCGAGGTATCGTATCAGTATCGTGATACTTTTGTACGTATCGGTATCGAACTCAAAATTCTGGTATCGTGACAACCCTACGACCTCGGTCCTCTGGGACAGAAGCGCAAAAGGTGGGGTTGGTTATGTCTCTCCTGCGGGGTGACCCGCAAAATTGGGCACTTTCCTTACCTCCTGATTCACCTCTGCGTTCTTCTCTGGACAGTTTTTTTTCTGCACTGGGTCAGATTTATGATGAACCAGACGGACCTGCGTTAGCGGTTTCCCACTTGTTATCCCTCTGTCAGGGTAGACTAATGGCGGAAGAATATTGTGCTACGTTCAGACAGTACGTGACGGACTCGGGGTGGAACGATCAGGCCTTGAAAGACCTATTCATGACCGGCCTCTCAGACCAGGTAAAAGACTTGTTATTAGCTCATGCAGAACCTATAACTCTTGACGAAGCTATGACCCTCGCCATCCGGGCAGATCGACGCCTAAGGTCCAGACTACCACCTCGGGTGTCCCCCGCTCCTCGGCCGACCCTCAGTATGGTCTCATCTCTACCTGGGCCTGAACCAATGGAGCTTGGCAGTATCACCCCAGAGCAGAGGAGGGAACATCGCCGGAAGAATCGACTATGTTTCTACTGTGGGAGTCCCGAACATCAGCTAAATGCCTGTCCCAAGAAGTCACAGCAGGAAAAACTTCCGCTCCTAGGCAGTTGTCGGGAGGACCTAAAATTTCTAAAATGTTTTTGCCCTGCACTATTGAGGTCCAGTCAGCCTCATGTACAGGTCTGGCTTTTCTGGACTCGGGTGCAGCCGCTAATTTCATCGACTTGGATTTCGTGTCCCAGGTTTTGTCTTCCATGATTCTGTTGTCCCCTCCTATCCTAGTATCAACTGTGTATATGACCCCATTGCGTGCTGGTTTGGTCAAATTCCGCACCCCCGAGATAAAATTGGTGGTGGGTGCACTACACATAGAATATTGTTCTTTTCTGGTTATGAAAAATTTTTTCGGTGAACGTTATCCTGGGGATGCCCTGGCTCCAGGAACATAATCCAGTTATTGACTGGGGTACACTGGATCTTGTTCACTGGGGTCCTCAGTGTAAGGCCCATATGTCTCAAGTCTCACTCTGTACCACGACTGCATGTGATGCTGGGGTCCCGGAGTTTATCTCTGATTTCGCAGATGTATTCTCCAAACCCCTGTCTCAAGTCCTTCCTCCTCATAGGGATTTTGACTGTAAAATAGATCTCTTGCTCAAAGTCAAGCTGCCTAAGGGTCGTATTTATAATCTGTCTGTACCTGAAAGAGAGTCGCTTAAGCAGTATATTGATGAAAGCTTGGCTATTGGGCATATTAGACCTTCTGAGTCCCCAACGGGGGCTGGGTTCTTTTTTGTGGAGAAAAAAGATGGTGGGTTAAGGCCGTGTATTGATTACTGCGAATTAAATAAAATCACGGTCAAGAACTCTGGACCTCTTCCTCTTATTCCGGACCTTCTGAATCAGGTTTCTGGGGCCAATTGGTTCTCCAAATTAGATCTCAGAGCAGAGGAGCGTATAATCTGATTCGGATTCGGGAAGGAGATGAGTGGAAGACTGCTTTTAACACACCACTGGGGCACTATGAATATCTTGTTATGCCTTTCGGTCTGAGTAATGCCCCGGCAGTCTTCCAAGGTTTTATGAATACCATTTTTCATGATGTTATTGGTGTCTTTATGGTGGTCTATCTGGATGACATCCTGATTTTTTTCTCCAGATCTGCCCACCCAACATGAACATCTTCGCCTTGTGTTGTCCCGGTTGCGAAAAAACTCTTTTTTCGCTAAGTTGGAAAAATGTATTTTTTGTGTGCAAAAGGTTTCATTTCTGGGTTATGTGGTCACTCCTTCCGATGTACAGATGGATCCGTGTAAGGTTCAGGTGATAGCAGAGTGGGTCCGCCCCACTGACTTAAAATCCCTTCAACGGTTTCTAAGTTTTGCCAATTACTACAGAAACTTTATAAAAAACGTTTCCGTAATCGCCAAACCACTCACGGATCTTACCCGCAAGGGGGCTGATCCTAGCAACTGGTCTCCTGCAGCATACTCTGCATTTCAGGAGCTCAAGAAAGCCTTTTCTACAGCCCCTGTGTTGATTCAGCCTGATCTCTCTCAACCCTTCATTGTAGAGGTAGATGCTTCTGAGGTCGGTGTGGGGGCAGTATTCTCTCAAGGGTCTTCTGCTCTCACAAACCTCAGGCCATGTGCATTTTTCTCCAAAAAATTCTCTTCATGTGAAAGAAATTATGATATTGGGAATCGCGAGCTCCTTGCCATCAAATGGGCTTTTGAAGTGTGGCGCCATTTTTTGGAGGGAGCTCTTCACCCAGTGACAGTGATCACAGACCATAAAAACCTGGTGTATCTTGATAGTGCAAAACGTCTCAATGCTCGTCAGGCCAGATGGGCCTTGTTTTTCTCACGTTTTAATTTTGTTGTTACCTACCGACCGGGTACAAAAAATGTTAAAGCTGATGCTTTATCCCGGAGTTTCGGTATTCCTGAGAGAGTCTGAGTCTGGTAACATTTTACCTCCAGGTATTGTACTGGCAGCTGTCTCCTCTCACCTCTCTTCTCAAATTCTTGCTGAACAAAATTCTGCTCCTAAAGACCTTCCGGAAGGCAAATTGTTTGTTCCCATGTCTTGCCGTTTGAGAGTGTTAGAGGAGACACATTGTTCAGTGCTAGCAGGTCACCCAGTTGTTCGGGGAACCTTAGAGTTACTGAAAAGAAATTATTGGTGGCCACGTATGCATACTGACGTTTATGCTTTTGTTTATACTTGTCAAGTCTGTGCACGGGGAAAGATCCCCAGGAGACGTCCTGAGGGACCTCTTCTCCCGCTCCCAGTGCCAGACAAACCCTGGTCTAACATTTCCATGGACTTTGTTACCGATTTGCCACCATCCCAGGGGTGCACTGTCATTTGGGTGGTGGTGGATCGGTTCTCTAAAATGGGTCATTTCATTCCGTTGAGAAAACTGCCATCAGCGGAGGAATTGGCTGATCTGTTTATCCAGCATGTGGTTCGTCTCCATGGTATTCCTGATGAGGTGGTATCCGACAGGGGGGTACAATTTGTGGCTAAGTTTTGGCGAGCTTTCTGTTTGAAATTAGAAGTTAAATTGTCCTTTTCTTCTGCCTTTCACCCTGAAACCAATGGGCAGACGGAGAGGATGAATCAGGAGCTGATCCAGTAACTTCGTCTCTTTATCTCTGACTGTTAGCATCAGTGGGCCTCATATCTCCCGCTAGCTGAATTTGCTATCAACAATCACACTAGTTCATCCACACTCACATCACCCTTTTACTGTAATTATGGTTTTCAACCCAGGTTTTCTTTCTCATCGTGTTCTGTTTCTGATACTCCTCGGGCAGAATCCATAACTAACCAACTGTGCACAGTGTGGTCACGAGTTCAGCAGAACTTGAAAAAATCACAAAGCCAAATGGTCCACCATTCCAGGAATAAACATACTGTCTCTGAAACTTTTGTTGTGGGAGATAAAGTCTTGTTGTCTACTAAAAACCTCAAATTGAAAGTCCCGTCTCTGAAATTTGCTCCTAGGTTCATCGGTCCTTTTGTCATAACTCATGTGTTTAATCCGGTATCTTTCAAGGTTGCGTTGCCCCCTGAATGGCGGGTCCACAATACTTTTCATAAAAATCTGCTTAAGCGCTATGTTGACCCTGTTGTACCCCTCCCTGACCCTCCCTCTCTTGTGGATGGAGATCTTGAGTATGAGGTGGAGAGGGTTCTGGACTCTAGGTTGGTGAGGAATTCCCTTCAGTACCTCATCCATTGGAAGGGATTCGGTCCAGAAGATAGATCTTGGGTCCCTGCTAGGGATGTGCATGCACCCCGCTTAGTGAGATTGTTTCACCAGAGTCATCCTTCAAAACCATCTCTGAGTTCTAAGGGTACGGAGGCCCCTCCTGGTGGGGGGGGGGTACTGTCAGGACCGGCAGTCATTGCACCCGTTATGCTAGTCCTGCCCCTGACTCTGGTGGCGAGGTGGTTGCCCGGGGTCAGGCTTCGTCCGCTATTTCGGCAGGCTCCTCCTCCAGCCGGCGGTCTCTGGCTGTGGATGCACGTCCCAGGCAGGGGACGCGCGCGGCGGTCATAGGTGCCAGGGACGTGGCTGGTGCGCACTCTCGCTCGCGGCCTGTTACTGGTCGATGGAAAACGCGAGCAATATAGTGTTTGTTTATTTTCTGTTTATTTGGTATCTCAGGAGTTAAGTTTTGGTTCTTGCTTTCTCCTCCCAGTCAGCTGGTTGGGTGGGGTCTGCTAGGTATTTAAGGCCCTCTGGTTTTTACCTAGCTGCCAGTGTTTGGAGTTTCCTTGCTACTACCTGGTTTGCTATTTTTGGCTCTGCAGTTTTGACTCTTGATGTTCTTTGACCCTTGGCGTGTTTTTGACTACTCTTTGCTTGCTGATTTTGTTCCTGACGTACTCTCCTGGTTTTGACACGGCTACCTGACTACCCATTTGGTTCTTGTTTGTCTGTCTTGTTTGTCTTCCCATCCCCCGCACTTTTGCTAGTGTATTTCCAGTCTTCAGGTTGTCGGCTCAGGGGTTAGCCTGAGCGAGCAATAGGCAGGGAAAGGGGTTGGGATTAAGCTTAGGGATCACTTACCCCTTATCTGTGTATCCCAGCCCTGACAAAAGGTCCATCACCATGTGGGGAACGAGGGTCCCAGATTTTAAGTATAAGAAAGATATTCCGGGTGGCTAGGAAATCAATCCAATGTCTCCAGGTAGTATTATAGGATTCCGAAGAGGAATGGGAGTTCGCTGTTAGTTCTTCCATCTTTTGCAGATGAAAAATTTAGTGAAAAAAAACTCCAAAATGGAGGGAGGACAGACACTCTTCCATAGGCGAGAAATTACCATTTTGGCCGCCAGAACCAGAAATCTGACTAGGTCCCTATTTCGGTAACCATTAGCACCAGGGAGCAAACAGAGCAATAAGGGGGAGGGGTCATTTTCGATCACTATCCCTTTAATTTTCTGAATGAGGAATATAACTTTACACCAAAAAGGTTGGAGAACAGAACACTTCCACCAGATATGGGACATGGTCCTCCCTCCTCCAGTCCACAACGCCAGCAGCTATCTGAGACTGCAGGGAAGAGGCGATGCAGAAGAGCTGGGACATCTATACCATCTTGTTAGAACTTTATAGTGGACTTCTTGGGCCTTACATGAAACAGATACTTTATGACAGAGGATGAAAGCCTTATGCCATGCTGTTGCTGGAAAAGATTGATGAAGTTCTTTCTCCCAGCCCAAAGTAAAAGAGTTGCAACCCCCGAAAGTCTAGGACCAGACCATATATAACAGAGATCACCTTTAGAGGAGTTTTTGCGACACAAAGTTCCTTGAAGGGTGTCAAAGGTCTGTGGAGAGCAAGGGAAGACATGTTATATGATTCAATATATTTATTAATGATCTTGTAGAAAGCTTGCACAGTAAAATATCAGTTTTTGCAGATGACACTAAACTGTGTAAAGTAATTAACACAGAAGAGGACAGTACACTGCTACAGATGGATCTGGATAGACTGGAGGCTTGGGCAGAGAAGTGGCAGATGAGGTTTAACACTGACAAATGTAAGGTTATTCATATGGGAAGGAATAATGCAAGTCACCAGTACATACTGAATGGCAAAACATTGGGTAACTCTGACATGGAAAAGGACCTAGGAATTTTAGTGAACAGCAAACTAAGCTGTAGAAACCAGTGTCAGACAGCTGCTGCCAAGGCCAATAAGATAATGGGTTGCATCAAAATTGGCATAGATGCCCGTGATCAGAACATAGTCCTGCCACTTTACAAATCACTAGTCAGACCACACATGGAGTACTGTGTACAGTTCTGGGCTCCTGTGAACAAGGCAGACATAGCAGAGCTGGAGAGGGTTCAGAGGAGGGCAACTAAAGTAATAACTGGAATTGGTGGACTACAGTACCAAGAAAGATTATCAAAATTAGGCTTATTCACTTTAGAAAAAAGACGACTGAGGGGAGATCTAATAACTATGTATAAATATATCAGGGGTCAGTACAGAGATCTCTCCCATGATCTATTTATCCCCAGGACTGTGACGAGGAGACATCCTCTGTGCCTGGAGGAAAGAAGGTTTGTACACAAACATAGAAGAGGATTCTTTACGGTAAGAGCAGTGAGACTATGGAACTCTCTGCCTGAGGTGGTGGTGATGGTAAGTTCACTAAAAGAGTTCAAGAGGGGCCTGGATTTATTTCTGGAGTGTAATAATATTACAGGTTATAGTTACTAGAGATGGGTCATTGATCCAAGGAGTAATTCTGATTGCCTGATTGGAGTCGGAAAGGAATTTTTTCCCTAAAGTGGGGAAAATTGGCTTCTACCTCACAGGGTTTTTTTTGCCTTCCTCTCGATCAACTTGTAGGAAAACAGGCCGAACTGGATGGGCAGATGTCTTTTTTCGGCCTTATAAACTATGTTACTATTAGGGATGAGCGAACCGAACCGTAACGAATCTGGTTTTGAAAAGTTCGTAACGAATCTGGAAAAAAAAAAAAAAACGGTAACGCAAAACTTTACTTTTTTCACAGAATAGACCAGAATATAAGGGATTATTACTCCTATAATCCCTTGTATCCTGGTTTTCTGTGAAAATAAAATGTGTGACGTCACCCCACAGCCCCTGAAGTGCCTGAGCGCGCCGACATCTTGTCAGTGCGTCTCAAGACCTCAGAGGGATAGGAGCAGCAGATTAGATAGACAGAGAAAAGATATAGATAGATAGAATATCAAACAAGTAGATAGATACAGGGAGAGATAGAGAAGAAATAGAAAGGGTTAGTGAGAGAAGCAGGAGAGAGGAAGAGAAAGCTAGAAATAGAAGTCAAAGTGATAGATAGGGAAAGAGGCTGAGAAAGCAAGAGATAGGTAGAGATAGGGAGAGGAAGTCGTATAAATAAAAAAAATTGTGACATCTAGGGAGAGATAGGGTGAGGAAAAAAAAAGTTGTGAGAGAAAAGAGTCAGGACAGGTAGCATTCCTGTTCCGTGACCGTACACGCTACACGTTGCTGCTCAGCTGGGTGCCGTCAACCCCGTTTAGCCGCAACAAAAAAAGTTTAAAAAAAAACTAAAAAAAAAGTTATATACAAAGTTTTAAAAAAAAAAAAGTTAAAAAAAGTTATTAAAAAAAGTTTTAAAAAAAAAAAAAGTTATTAAAAAAATAAAGTTTAAAAAAGTATAAAAAAATACATCATTTAATTTTCCCCCACACAATAAAAATATGTCCAAGCGTCCTACTTCCAGCACTTCCCAGGCAAGAAGTGCAACAGCAGGCGGTGAGGGTAGGAGAAGTGGCAACACCAGGCCCGGTGGCAGCCAGGGTAACAGGCGTGGCAGCAGGGTGCAGCTACCCCTGACGGCCACTGGTCAAGTAAGAACCACACAGCCAGCGGTTCTAGATTGGCTTACCCAATCCTCCAGTTCCACCGCCCAAAGCTCCCAAACGAGGAGTCAAGCATCCGCTGGATCATCCGACA
Organism: Rhinella marina; assembly: GCA_900303285.1. Taxonomy (NCBI): domain Eukaryota; kingdom Metazoa; phylum Chordata; class Amphibia; order Anura; family Bufonidae; genus Rhinella; species Rhinella marina. The sequence continues at coordinate 10,838 of ONZH01028528.1, forward strand.
CCACCCTTACATGGGACGGTCAGCGAGAGTCCTCTGCCCCGTCCCCTGTTATTAGAATGCCACTCACCTTTGGGGCACCTTCTGCCAGGGAACTGTTGTCAAACCTTGATCTGCCCTTGGAGTCTCTACCACTTTTTAGTGATGAGGAGGAGGAAGTAGTCCACCAAAGTCAGCGGGTGGAACGTAGTGAGACTCCAGAAGAGGTGTTGGCTGTAAGCAGTCAACAGAGCCAGGGAGGGGGATCCAGTGCCACACCTGATATTCTGTCCCAGCCACTGGAGGAAAGTAGCAGTGGTGCCGAGTTTGACGATGATGTCGCTGATCAGACATGGCGCCCTCAAGCAGCTTCATCCTCATCATCAGGGGAGGAAATAGAGGTGCCACCGACGCAGCAACATCCCACTGTTGCAAGGAACCGAGGCACAAGAGGGAGGGGTAGAAGCCAAGCTACCAGGCAGAGATCACCCTCTCAAAGCCTTGGCCCTGAGAGGACACCCTCAGGCAGCAGTGGCAGTCAACAGGCAGCAAGACCCCCCCGTGGCTGTTAGCAAACCACGGTCCTCAGTCGTCTGGCAGTTCTTCCGCCTGGGGAAAGATAAGCACATCGCTTTGTGCCTGCTGTGCAATGAGAGGGTCAGTCGTGGCAGGGGTGATAATCTCGGGACAACATCCATGCGAAAGCACATGGAAAGGCAACACCAACAGGCCTGGAAGAACCGTGACCCCAATACCACCTCCTGTCAGGATGCACCATACACTGCAGATCCCATCATGCAGCATCCTCTCAGTGGAACTCAGGGCTCGTCAGCCTCAGGTGCCAGCACCAGCACAGTGTCACTGCCATCTACACCGCTAATGAGGCAGCAATCCGTGACTGAGTCCATGGGCAGACGTCAGGTGTATTCCAGCAGCCATCCCATGGCCCAGAAACTGACCGGACACCTGGTTAAGCTGCTGGTGCTTCAGTCCCTGCCCTTCAACCTCATGGACTCCCAGCCTTTCAGGGATTTCATGGCGTGTGCGCACCCCAGATGGCGAGTCCCCAGCCGCCATTACATCTCTGGCAAAGCTGTCCCATCACTGCACAGTTATGTGCAGAAAAAGGTGGGCGACTCATTGGGACTCTCGGTGTCCAAGACCATGCACCTGAGTGCTGATGTCTGGTCCTCAAATTATGGCCAAGGGCAGTACATGTCTGTTACTGCCCATTGGGTCAACATCCTCCCAGAAGACCATCAGGAAGTTGGCCCATTCTTGCCACTGTCACCTCCACGGTGCTTTAGGGGGCAGAAAGTTCTGCCTCCACCACCTTGCAACTATCCGCCACTTTGACAGCAGACCAACCTGCCCCAGTGTCTTACCACCGATGTCAGGCCCGGCGCTCTCAGGCTGTCCTTCATTTGGTGAGCCTGGGTGAACAGAGCCACAGTGGGCTGGAGCTCCTCCGGACCATCAGGGAGGAGATCGATCAATGGCTGACCCCACGTCAACTAACGGTGGGAAGTGTGGTAGCAGACAATGGGAGGAACATTGTCTCTGCAGTGCAGCAGGGAGGGCTGAGTCATACACCTTGTATGGCACATGTGATAAACCTCATAGTGCACAGGTTTCTTAGATCATTTCCTGCACTACAAGACCTTCTGAGGATGTCACGCAGAGTGTGCAAACACTTCAGCCACTCCTACACTGCAAGGAACACCCTGCTCAGGATCCAGAGACAGCGCAGTCTGCCCCAACATCGGCTAATCTGCGACGTGCCAACACCCTGGAATTCTGCCCTCCATATGCTGGACCACCTGTACGAGCAAAGGTCAGCCGTTACAGACTACCTCATGGGCCAATCAGGCAGCTTCACGCCACACTGCGACTTCCAAGTCACACACTGGCAGATGATGCGTGAAGTCTGCCAATTGTTGATCCCTTTTGAGGACGCGACTTTGTTTGTGAGCAGGCAGGACTATGGGATCAACGACATCATCCCACTCGTCCATGTTCTGGAAAGTGCGCTGAAAAGCATCATCAGCGAGGATTCCCAGGCCACCACTCCAAGGCTGAATATCGCCTTGAGCCCAGAGATGGATGAAGTGCAGATGGAGAGTGAAGAGGAGGAAGATGTCCATGCCCAGCCATTCCACACACCGCCACCTGGCTTCTCTGCCTCTCAATCACAGGAGGAGATGGAGGATGAGGTGGTAGAGGAAGCGGAGGAAGACCCCAGCAGACCCTGGAACTATACAGAGGACAGTGGAGAGGAGAGGCGCTCATTGTCCTTGGTGCAGATGGCAAGGTGCCTGCGGGAGTGTCTGAGGAGTGACAGCCGGATTGTGGACATCCGCCAGAGGGACCAATACTGGCTGGCCACCCTGGTGGACCCTCGCTTCCGCCGCAAAATGGCTGAATTTTTTCCGCCATCAGAGAGGGAGGCAAAACTGGGGTACTACTGGGACCTACTCACCAGACAGCTGGTCCCTACTTACCAGCGAGACCAGCCAGGTTGCCAGAAAACATCCACTCGGGGGGAACCAGCGCACTCCACTACCACCACCACTAGTGGAGGCGTGAGAAGTCGCTACAGCCTCCAATCGCTGATGAGCGATTTCATGCAGCCAGCTGCTGAAGAGGGGACACAACTCATGGCGTGGACCAGCATGAGCTCACCCACCAGGTCACTGCCTACCTGGATTGTACCCTGCCCCAAAGTGTCACCGACCCCGTGCAGTACTGGGCAGAGAAACTGGACATTTGGCCTCAACTGGCAGAGTTTTCTTTGGCTTTGCTGTCCTGCCCAGCCAGTAGTGTCGCGTCAGAGAGGGTGTTCAGTGTGGCGGGTAACATCGTAACACCGCAAAGAACGAGGCTCTCTTGCCACAGTGTTGAGATGCTGACTTTTATAAAGATGAATCGTGCCTGGATTACATCGGATTATACCACCCCCCGCCTGATGTGAATGACTAAGTCATCAGTCACCCGTCTTGTATGGCAATCCGTGTGTCCAAGAAAATGACCTTAAGATCCCAAATATGTGCCCAATGTAAAAATCCATAATTTAACTTATTAAGTAATGTTCCCCCCTTAGACCCCAAATTAAAAAAAAAATCACCTTAAAAATTCCCTACTTAATTCGGATACATTTAAATAAACAGAACCCCATCTCCAAATTTAATGCCCATGGTGTGTTGGCCATTTAACATCTCCACACTAGCTTAATGCCTCACACCGGTGCACCGTCCAACCCATACCCCAAGAACAGTACCATCCCTAAAATAATCCCCACGACTATGCTTCACAAAGTGGGGATTTCACCTTTTGTGAACTATAGCCATGGGGTTCTATCCCTGGCACCCGTGCCAAGGAACACTACTCACCGTTTTGTGAGCGGGTACTAACTGTTCTTGAGGTATTTTGTTGATATCATGAGAGTAGTAAAATCTCGCACCGCAAATCCCGATGGGGTTTTTCTCTGTGCGAATTTCACGCCTCTCATGCAGTCACGCGTGGAATAAGGCTGTCTATGGGGTATATATCACGGAGGCTGCTGTCCTTCAACTGTGATATAAAAAACCTCCACAGTTAGTTACAGCAACAAACAGTTGCTGAAAGGCAGGTTAACTTGCCTTATTTACGGGTGCCTTTACAATGGGATGCTTTTTTGTGGTTCTCTGCTGCCTAAAATCCACAGTGCATCGTTGGCTGTTTTTATGCCACCTTCAGTACTATGGGGTTGGACGCAAATACCCAGTTCAGCGCAGAACTGCGTATGTCCGGACGGCACCATAGTACTGAACGCCGTTTGGTGAACGGTATAAAAATTCCCTGTGGATTTTACTCAGCAGCCCCGCAGCCCCATGTGAAGGTACCCATAGGGTGAGGTTTTTTGGGAGTGACCAAAGAGAGGGTGGGAAGGTCACTCCCATACCCCATCAGGGGTTTTTTCCCCTACCCACTTTAAAAGATAAGTCCAGGCAATTAATAACTTTCTGTGCCCTTACTTGAACCAGAAACTTATAAATTGCCCTGACTTATCCTTTAAAGGGAACCTGTCATCTACGAAACACCCCCTGAACTAGAGTAAGCGTTGTATAGTGTAAGTGATGCTGAATCCGAATATGTAAGTTTTATCTTCATACTCACTTCCATTCCGACGCTGTGCTCCCACAAACCTGCAGTAAAATGCACTCAGTGGACTCAGGTGCTCACTCACATAATGGAGAGGACTCAAAGAAGAGTCCACTGAGTGCATTTTACTGCAGGTTTGTGGGAGCACAGCGTCAGAATGGAAGAGAGTATGAAGATAAAGCTTACATATTCGGATTCAGCATCACTTACACTATACAACGCTTACTCTAGTTCAGGGGGGGTTCCGAGATGACAGGTTCCCTTTAAGCCAGCTGGTGACAGCACTAAAAAAACACAAAAGCATACATCCATTGGGTTGGGCGCTGCACTTGGTTAGAACATCAAACTGGTGTAACAAAGATATATATATATATATATATGTCTCGCCAACAGCCATAGGCCCAGATTCAACAGGTTTGACACCAGAGTAATTGCGTCAATTTGTAAAGCGAGTGCCAGTGAGGTGTCCATTTCATGAAAATTGGACACATATTTTTGGATAATGGAACTGGCGTAAAGCCTTCTTGAATCTGTGCCTTTTTAAATGTCCTTTATTCACCTCATGGATTCTGTGGGTGAGGTTAGCTGTCTATTTAACCGTATCCGTATCCTACTAGACTAGCTGTAATGTTATAGGGGTTTTTTTTTAAGGTTGACTGTCCTGTGCTGAACTCTACATCAACATTTTGTCATGTATAAAAATTGATTTTTACAAGCGTGGATATTCTTAGCTTCCAACTTCAGTTCTCTGTACTAGGCTCTTCTGGGTCCAAAAGAATACTGCTCCTACTAATGCCCCCACCGTCAATTGTCTATTTGGAAACATACTGGGTGCAATCAAGAGCTGCTGAAGCTGCCTCCTCAACTTGTCTCTTCTCAACTATACTGGCCTGGGTGCTATCAAGTGCTGCCGCCTACTCCTCCATCAATTGTCTCTTCTCAACTATACTGGACTGGGTGCTATACAAGTGCTGCCGCCTCCTCCTCCGTCAATTGTCTCTTCTCAACTATACTGGACTTGGTGCTATACAAGTGCTGCCGCCTCCTGCTTCTCCGTCAATTGTCTGTTCTCAACTATACTGGACTTGGTGCTATACAAGTGCTGCCGCCTCCTGCTTCTCCGTCAATTGTCTCTTCTCAACTATACTGGCCTGGGTGCTATACAAGTGCTGCCACCTCCTGCTTCTCCGTCAATTGTCTCTTCTCAACTATACTGGACTTGGTGCTATACAAGTGCTGCCGCCTCCTCCTCCGTCAATTGTCTCTTCTCAACTATACTGGACTTGGTGCTATACAAGTGCTGCCGCCTCCTGCTTCTCCGTCAATTGTCTCTTCTCAACTATACTGGACTTGGTGCTATACAAGTGCTGCCGCCTCCTCCTCCGTAAATTGTCTCTTCTCAACTATACTGGACTGGGTGCTATACAAGTGCTGCCGCCTCCTCCTCCTCCGTCAATTGTCTCTTCTCAACTATACTGGACTTGGTGCTATACAAGTGCTGCCGCCTCCTGCTTCTTTGTCAATTGTCTCTTCTCAACTATACTGGCCTGGGTGCTATACAAGTGCTGCCTCCTCCTCCTCCGTCAATTGTCTCTTCTCAACTATACTGGACTTGGTGCTATACAAGTGCTGCTGCTCCTGCTTCTCCGTCGATTGTCTCTTCTCAACTATACTGGACTTGGTGCTATACAAGTGCTGCCACCTCCTGCTTCTCCGTCAATTGTCTCTTCTCAACTATACTGGACTTGGTGCTATACAAGTGTTGCCGCCTCCTGCTTTTCCATCAATTGTCTCTTCTCAACTATACTGGACTTGGTGCTATACAAGTGCTGCTGCCTCCTGCTTCTCAGTCAATTGTCTCTTCTCAACTATACTGGACTTGGTGCTATACAAGTGCTGCTGCCTCCTGCTTCTCCGTCAATTGTCTCTTCTCAACTTTACTGGACTTGGTGCTATACAAGTGCTGCCGCCTCCTGCTTCTCCGTCAATTGTCTCTTCTCAACTATACTGGACTGGGTGCTATACAAGTTCTGGAGTACGCCTGTCTGTCTTCTGACCTGCGATGTCACTGAGACCGCATCGACTTCAACGCAGCCTATTCTTGGGCTGGTGCCACGATCTACTGTGTGTTTTTGGTGCTCTGGCATGACATGGACTGCTCCAGCGGACATCCTCAATGCTGTCAAATGTTGTCGACCTGGCTGTCGACGACTATTTTTGAACTTTTTTCATTGTAATAGCAACTGCAACTAAACGAAACTATAACCTATCAGACTCCCACTATTGTAGCTGCAATTATTCAGCCGTTATAGCAAGGTTCGTTTTAGGTTCGGTTCGTACGAATCCGAACTTCACGAAAGTTCGCCGAACTGAACCAAACTTTTCAAAAGTTCGCTCATCCCTAGTTACTATGTTATATATAGAAGTCTTCAGTTGATGGTATTCAAAAGACATTCTGGGAGATTGCTGAGATTCTGGAACCAGGCTCTCATACATCAGCAAAGAGGCTCCACCCAGCGTCTCCTGAATGGCAGCTGGTTTGTTTCTACTAAATGTAAGGAAGGGGGGGAGGACAGGGCCGGAATGAAGTCAAAATTACCTAGTACGGGAGTCTATGGACCATCCGTCGTAAACAGTGGGGAGGAGGGTAGATAAAGCTTGCATAAGTGTTTGGCGACAAACGGAAGAGTATCTGCACGAGATGGTGTCCAAGCCGAGGTGCGGATCCATGGGACAGCTGTCAGTGGGGTAGGAGAAAGGGAGAGTTCCAATATTTCCCAGAGCTTATTCCCCGCATGGTGAAACCAATCCAGCACCCTAGCCATAGCGGAAGCTATAAAATAAGAAGAACAGTCTGGAAGACCCAAACCTCCTTGTTGTTTTCTTTTTATGAGAATGGATCTAGCCACTATGGGAGAGCAAGACACCCAAGTATAATAAGAGATTAATCTGGACAGTCGGGAAAAGAAGGTCTTAGGTAGACAAATAGGAATGGTCTGGAAAAGGTACAGTAAACGTGGAAGGACATTCATTTTTAAGATGTTGATCCTACCCAGCCATGAAAAGTCACGTCTATCCCATTTAGAGAGGTCACCTTTAAGACAGTTGATAAGAGGTTCATAATTCAATTTAAAGATGTCATGAGGGGACTTCGGGATGAATACCCCTAGGTACTTGAACGCTTGCTGTTTCCAAGAAAAAGCAAACTGGGAGCGTAAGACTCGAACTGTAGAATCATCTATCGTAACGTTCAGTGCCATGCTCTTATATAAGTTACCGTATTTTTCGCCCTATAAGACGCACCGGCCCATAAGACGCACCTAGGTTTTAGAGTAGGAAAATAAGAATAAAATATTTTTCATCAGATCCTCTTATCAGACTGCCCATAAATTTCAGGACATCACATCAGACCCCCATATCAGCCCTCCATGTCAGACCCCCAACAAACCTCAGATCAGCCCACTATGGCCCCATATCAGCCCACTGTGCGCCCACCAGACCTCAGATCAGCCCACTGTGTCCCCATCAGACCTCAGATCAGCCTACTGTGTCCCCATCAGATCTCAGATCAGCAGAATGTGCCCCCATCAGACCTCAGATCAGCAGAATGTGCCCCCATCAGACCTCAGATCAGCAGAATGTGCCCCCATCAGACCTCAGATCAACAGTATGTGCCCCCATCAGACCTCAGATCAGCAGAATGTGCCCCCATCAGACCTCAGATCAGCAGAATGTGCCCCCATCAGACCTCAGATTACAGCAGTGTGTGCCCCCATCAGACCTCAGATCAGGGTCTTGTGCCCCCATCAGACCTCAGATCAGCGTCTTGTGCCCCCATCAGACCTCAGATCAGCTGTAGCGTCAGGTCATAGTGCGCGCCGGCAGGGAAAAGAGTGGAGCGCAGGACCGGAGGGCAGCGGCAGCGCAGGACAGGTAAGTAAGGTTTTTATAAGTGGCTGGGTGGGCTGATCTGAGGTCTGATGGGGGTCCCTACGTACTCACTTGTATTCGCCCTATAAGACGCACAGCATTTCCCCCCTACTTTTGGGGTGGAAAAAACTGTGTCTTATAGGGCGAAAAATACGGTAATTTTGTAATTGGAATGGAAACTGAATTCTCAGAGTATTGAAATGAGTGCTGGAAGGGACTGTCGAGGGTGGGAGATATAAACCGAAAGATCATTGACGAAAGCCGAGCATTTGAGATGGAGACCTACATAGCGGAAGCCCTGCATGACTTCATGTTGGCGTATAGCCACAAGGAGATGTTCCCTCATGAGAACATACAGGATAGGAGATAAAGGACATCCGTCTGGTACCATCACAAATAGTAAAGAGGTCCAATAGAGATCAATTAAGCCGTATCTGAGCTCGGGGAGAGTGGTACAATGCCTGTATTCCAAGTTGTTTCAGGGTGGCCCATAAGAATCCCCAGTCCACCCAGTCAAAAGCCTTCTCGGCACTTAGAGACCCGCAACATAAGAGGTATGCGCCGTTTTTTGGCATTGTGGATAACTGAGAACGTTTTCAATGTGTTGTCACAAGCCTTTCTGCTCGGAACAAAACCCACCTAATCCGGGTGGACAAAGGAACCCAGGAGAAACCCCAAACGGCATGCCAGTACTTTGGCATATATCTTAGCATCGACATTGATAAGGGATATCGGTCTATAACTATTGGTGTAACTATAAATATCAGTCTATTCCTCCTTGGGAATCACTACCATATGTGCATGTAGGAAGGAAGGGGAAAATTCTGAGTGGCTGAAACACTATTAAAAGTGTCTAGCATAAAGGGAGACAATTCAGGTTGCATTATTTTGTAGAACTTGGACATATAGCCATCTGGGCCTGGACTCTTACCTCCCAGAATAGAAGAAATCACAGATTCTAACTCTTTCAAAGTAATCAGAGTCTCTAGGGAGGCTATTCTTTCGATACAGTAGGTAAAGCTGTACAGGAGAGATAGTGTTGGAGCGAGCTAGGGATGTTATCTAGGTTAGATGTATGTGGGTGGAGGCAGGTTGTAAAGGGACGTATAGTATGAGTGGAAAGAGGAAAGAATATCCTCTGTGTGATATACCAGGGTACCTGATGAATGATGTATAGTCAGAATAAACATAGAGGCTCTCTTATCACGCAAGGCTTACGGTAGTAAGCAGCTTGATTTATTGCCGCATTCATAAAAGGCCCTAGCACAAATTTGCTTGTATCTTGGTTTTACGATGTCATTGCGGACCTAGGTAAGTTCTCTAAGTGTAGAGTCCTTAAAGAGGCTCTGTCACCAGGATCAACCCTGTTAAACCAGACATACTGCCTGGTAAGGCACATCATGCTGATTAAAACTATACCTTTCTTTTGTCTATATGTTAAACGGCTGCAGAGATATCTGTGTTTTTATTCATATGCAAATGAGCAATTTGAGCACTCAGAAGCGGGGCTGATTTGTCTGAGCATTGCTATATATTCCTCTGTGCTTTGCATACGCCCCAATCTCCTTGACTGACAGGGCTAGACATCAGGCTGAGGGCAGAGCTGTGTCCTGGCTTATATATACACATGCATCTCAATAAATTAGAATATCATCAAAAAGTTGTTTTTTTCAGTAATTCAGTTCAAAAAGTGAAACAGATAAGTGAACGAAAAAGTGAAACAATATATTATCATTACAAGCAGAGTGAATTTTTTCAAGTGTTTATTTATGTTAATGTTGATGATTATGGATTACAGACAAGGAAAACCCAAAAGCCATTAACTCAGAAAATTAGAATATTATATTAAACCAACTGTAATTTTTTTTGAAAACACAAATGTTGGCCAAATGAAAAGTATATACAGCAAATGCACTCAATACTTGGTTGGGGCTCCTTTTGCATTAATAACTGCATCAATGTGGCGTGGCATGGAGGCGATCAGCCTATGGCACTGCAGAGGTGTTATGGAAACCCAAGTTGCTAAGATAGCAGCCTTTAGCTCGTCTGCATTGTTGGGTTTGGTGTATCTCATCTTGCTCTTGACAATACCCCATAGATTTTCTATGGGGTTAAGGTCAGGCGAGTTTGCTGGCCAATCAAGCACATTGATACTGTGGTTATTAAACCAGGTATTGGTACTTTTGGCAGTGTGGACAGGTGCCACGTCCTGCTGGAAAAAAAAATTCCATCTCCAAAAAGCTTGTCGACAGAGGGAAGCATGAAGTGCGCTAAAATTTCCTGGTAGACGGCTGCACTAACTTTGGTCTTGATAAAACACAGTGGATCTACACCAGCAGATGACATGGCTTCCCAAACCATCACTGATTGTGGAAACTTCACCCTAGACCTCAAGCAGCTTGGATTGAGTTCCTCCAGACTCTGGGACCTTGTTTTCCAAATAAAATGCAAAATTTACTTTCATCTGAGAACAACACCTTTGACCACTGAGCAACAGTCCTGTTCTTTTTCTCCTTGGCCCATGTAAGACTCTACTGGCGCTGTCTATTGGTCACGAGTGGCTTGACACATGGAATGCGATATGTCTGTATCGGTAGCCTATGTCCTGGATACGTCTGTGTGTGGTGGCTCTTGAAGCACTGACTCTAGCAGCAGTCCACTCCTTGTGAATCTCCCCCAAATTAAGGAAAGAGCTTTTCCTAACAATCCTATCAAGGCTGCGGTTCTCCCTGTTGCTTGTGCACCTTTTTCTAACATCCTTTTTCCTTCCACTCAACTTTCCAATAATACAGCACTCTGTGAACAGCCAGCTTCTTTAGCAATTACCTTCTTGTGGAGTGTGTCAATGACAGTCTTCTGGACATCTGTCAAGTCAGCAGTCTTCTCCATGATTGTGCCTCCTACTGAACCAGTCTAAGGGACCTTTTTAAAGGCTTAGGAAGCTTTTGCAGGTGTTTTGGGTTAGAGGGGTTCTCCGGGAATTAAGAAAATGAAAATACTTAAATATTACTTTACTCTAAATATATTCCCAAATACCTTTCATTAGTTATAATGGTTCGTTTTGTCTGGGGAGCAATAATTAGGGGAAACAAAATGGCTGCCGTCCTCTTAGTACACACAAAACCTGTCCTAAGCACACAGCAGGACAAGTTACTTTACAACACTGAGGTAAAGAGCTGCCTCATCCTCCTCTCTGCTTGTCAGGGATTTTGATCCTGAATACAGCTTAATCTCGGTAGGAATGGAGTTCATGAGGAGACATGAAGGACAGAGAGGAGGTGGAGATAATGAGCAGCAGCTCTTGTATGCAGTCTCCATTACCACAGTCTGTCCTGTCCATCCTCTCTGTACTTCATGTCTCCTCATGAACTTCATTCCCACAAAAATTCAGCTAAATATTATATTAAACTGTATTCAGGATCATAATTCCTGACAAGCAGAGAGGAGGGTGAGGCAGCTCTTTACCTCAGTGATGTGAAGTAACTTGTCCTCCTGTGTGATTAGGACAGGTTTTGTGTGTACTAATAGGACGGCGGCCATTTTATTTCTCCTAATGATTGCTCCCTAGACAAAATGAGCCGTTATATCTAATGTAAGGTATTTGGGAATATATTTATAATAAAGTAATATTTAGATATTTTCATTTCTTAATTCATGGAGAACCCCTTTAATTACTCTAATTTTGTGAGATAATGAACTTTGGGTTTTCCTTGGCTGTAAGCCATAATCATCAACATTAACATAAATAAACACTTGAAAAATTTCACTCTGTTTGTAATATATGTATTTCACTTTTTGAACTGAATTACTGAAAAAAAAACTTTTTGATGATATTCTAATTTATTGAGATGCACTTGTATCTACTGTATATGTATATTATACACACTCTGTACTATAGCTTTACCACAGTGAGATCTGCTCAGAACGCTAATCTACAAATTACTGCTGTATTCACAGACAATATATGATCATACAGACACCAGTAATATGTGTTAGCTTATAAGTATAGAAAAACCATGCATTATTATGAGTTAACGTTATAACTTAGAGGTTGAGCTGTTGGTTTTGTATGTAGAGATCCTAGGTTTGACTCTAATAAGAGACTTTGAAGTTTTTTTCTTCAGATATTTTTTTTTCTTCCACATTTATCCCATAAGAAAAGTCAATGTCCTTATTATATTGCAAATAATGTTTTTTAGAAAGCAAATAAATATTGGTTTCTTCATAATCATGTACAATATTGTGTCTATCAATAAAACGGTAACAGGTTGTAGAAAAAAAAAACACTGATCTCAATATAGTAAGGCCTTATTATTATTTTATGGTTATATATTATTTATTATTGTATAACCTTTTAGTATGGTTTTAAATAAAAAAGAAAAACATACATATCTCCTGGGACTTGAACCAGGGATGTTTATAGTCAAGGCAGATCACTATACAACTAAGCTAAAGCATTACCACATAGAGATGTATGGTTTCCTGTGCTTAGAAAATAATACATATCACAGGTGTCTTTATAATCATACATTCTGCATGTGAATACAGTAATAATGACATCAGCTTTTTGAGCAGATCTCAGGGTAGTGAATCTATAGTACAGAGTGTACAATACACATATATACAGTAGATATGTATAAGCCAGGACACAGCTCTGCCCACCACCTGCTGTCTAGCCCTGTCAATCAAGGGGAGGGGTGTGTGTGCAGAGCACGGGGGGTGTTACAGAGCAGTATAGACTATTCAGCCCCACCTCTGAGTGCTTGAATTGCTCATTTGCATATAAATAAAAACACAGATTTCTTTGCAGCTATTTATCGTACAGACAATAGAATGGTATGGTTTTAATCAGCGTGATGAGCACTACCAGACAGTGTGTCTGGTTTAATAGGGTTGTGTCACGACAGGGGAACAAGGGATAGTGTGGCCTGTCTGAACCCCACCATTTTCCCTCCCTATACTGTATAAGTGCACAGGGCAAGGAAGGGAAACAGGGGGAAAGATGAACACAGACAGTACAAACACAATAAACGAATAGTCAGCAAGCCAAGTCGTACCAGGAAGTCACGTCAAAACCAGGGGAGAGAGCAATAGCGAAGTCCGAAATAAAGATCCAAATACACCAAACTAGTTACAAGGGAATAAACGCACAGCACTGATATTAGAAGACTAATCACAGGCAACCTGAAGGCTGCAGGTTGCCAGTTTAAATAATCCTCCAAATAGGTCATGTGACGTGGCCAGCGTCACATGACCTAATTTGCATGATGAGCGCTGGCAATTCAAAACCAGCACTCAAAACAGACTCATAATTACTGTAAGTATATAAAAATGTACATACATGCTGAGCGCTGGCTGGGCAGGCCAGCGCTCAGAAACCCCGCCTGCACAACAGTGGGGGCGGGGAGGACGCCGGACGCCCAATGACAGGGCGCTCCGGGTCCTCCCTGCAGGCGTTGTCATGGAGACGAGGACGCTAATCGCGTCCTCGCTCCATCACAGCAGGGGAAGTCCGGCGGCGTCGCACAGGGGAAGCGCGTCGCCGGCTCCCCATGACAGGTTGATCCTGGTGACAGAGCCGCTTTAAGTGAGTGTTTGTGGGATACCTCTAGTGAGTGAAGCTTAGTCAAGAGAGTGTACAGTCGATGAGCAGCTTCCCTTTTCAGGCAGGCTCCATGCTTGATGAGGACTCCTCTGGTCACACACTTCAAGGCCTCCCATCTCAAGGGGGGGTGGGATGTGGGATCTGAGATATGGTCAGTTAGAAAGTTGGAGATTGTTTGCCTTAGGTCCATCAGACAGAGGGAGTCTAAAAAGGGATTCATTAAGTCACCAGGAGAAATCCTTTTTGGTGGCAAGGGGGACCTGGATGGAGCAGAAAACAGGGGCGGTCAGAGTGTAATATGGAACCAATGAAAGACGTTTGGACTAATGGAAGGAGGTTATGTTGCAAGAAAATATCGTCAATGCGGCTGTAACTATTATGAGGTTGTGAAAAGAAGGTGTGGTCTCTGTCATCAGGGTGTTGCGGTTGCCAGACATCTAAAAGCTGTGAGTTATGGAGTTCTTTGCGAAATGTGTTAATGCAACTGAAGGCTATTGAGGTGTGACCTGTGGACAAGTAAAAAGAAGGGTGGATGGTAATGTTAAAATCGCCACACAATATCAGGGAACCCTTCGCAAACTGTGAAAGCTTATCCAGTGTTCTGATAAGAAAGATTGTCTGGTTATGATTAGGGGCATTGTTGGAAGCTGGCATTGATAATATTTCCGAGTGGTGCTTGATTCCTGAGACTATGCAGGTCAACAGAAGGGACAGATGTCAAAACGTCAATGAATGGGACATCCTGGTACAAAGACAAAGGAGACCTGCCATTTGGGGTGACTCACCTGCAATAAAGCAAGCCAAGATCCTGTGTCCTTTTGTTCTGGGTCTGGGGAAAGCTATAAGAAACAGCCCCTAGCAACCAAATGTGAGATATGGTTCTTCCTTACCAAGGATATTCCCAGGACATACACCTTTGTTGAGAGGGACATCTATTGTCCTACAGGAGTTAGCAGGAACGCCCCCTGCGGTGATTGCATGGTCGTGTGAAATGTACCCTGAGGTGATGACAGCTGCCTCATATCCAAGGGACTTATCCAAAGTACAAGGACGCCACCGGAAGAAAAGTGAAGGTCGATGCAATGAGAATCTATAAGTGACTAATATCGTGTTACCAGCAGCCGATTGGAGGGACCAAATAAAGAAGGCCGGAGTATACCGGATTAAGGGGTGGACCCGTGGGATGTCTGTGAGTGTGAATGTGGCTCTAGGTCGTATATATACACAAGGGCCTGTGCTGTATAGAGAATAGTATAGATATAGGAATAGAATAGTTATATATGTTAATGTATGTATTGTTGTATGTTTTTTTAACCCATGCCTTTATTTACCCAAAGGATAGGATATTGAGGGGATCTTATACCATTTATTTGTTCACCTATTTTGTTAACCCTTTATTTTGTTCTTTTAATTAAAGAAACCATTTACTTTTAAGTCTGGACTTCTGATCCTTTAAAGGGACACTATTGCGAAAAAATAAAAAAACATGTTATAAAACATTAAAAATAGTTTTTATATGTATAATTAAGTTTATTATATGTGTATTGTGTTTTGTGTATTTAAATTTTTTTTTACTTTATGGGGGCTGCCATTTTCATAGTCTGAACGACACAGACAAATGACTTATGGTCGTATGCTCCATTCCCAGTGCGGACGGAGCCGACCCTATTGAAAAATCATGGGAGCGCTGGCATGGCAGGCGCTTTACACATACATAGCCTGCCCCCTCCGGCGCCATGTTATTGAAGACTTCAGTAACATGACATCGGAGGGGACACCCATTATATGTCCCGTTCTCTGGTCCATAGGACGCAGAGACAGTTGCCTGCTGCAAGAAGAAGCAGACAGCCGGAATCGGCTGCCTGCTTCTTTCATCCTCCGAGTCCCCCCCCCCTCCTCTCCGTACCTCTCTCCGTGCCTTCTGCCTCATGTCTGGGCGGGGGGCGGAGCCGTCCGTCAGCATTGGCTCCGCCCCCTCCAGACATGAGAAGATCTGCTGGTGATTCTGCAGCTAGAAAAAAAGGTAAGTATAAGGTTTTTATTTTTTTTAACTTTCTGTGAGGGGACTGCACTGTGTTTATTATCCCTGTACTGTGACATCACTGTGTTTATTATCCCTGTACTGTGACATCACTTTGTTTATTATCCCTGTACGGTGACATCACTGTATTTATTATCCCTGTACGGTGACATCAGGCTATAAAATCCAAAACCGCCATGTAACAATTCGGGTATAACAGTGGAATGGTCGATCTTATAGTTTCCATCTTGTATTTTTTGCACTTTCAGAAAGCGATTCAATCTCTTTAGATTTATTATCGTTCTGAAAGTCCCATCCGGCTTTGGGACCAAAAAGAGAGTCGAAAAATAACCCCCTGATTCTTCCCGAGGGGGTACCTGAATTAATACCTTCTTTTTTAATAGCTTTTCTACTTCGTCTGAGATAGGCGAAGGACCTCCCTTCCTGTCTCCTGTATTTGTGACGACCCATTTTTGAGGAGGAAGAGAGGTAAATTCCAACCTGAGGCCGGACCGGATTATATCTAACACCCAAGGACTTGCCACCTCCTCCCAGGCAGACAGGAACAATCGAAGTCTTCCTCCCACCTCTAACCTGGCGTCATAAGTGAGAGGCCTTTTTGTCTGTAGAGGAAGAGCTTCCAAACAAAAAGCCCTTCTTCCCTGGGTATCTGCTTCTCGGGTCCTGATCCCTATCCCGGAACTGTCTCTTCCCTCCCCTACCTGAGGGACGAAAAGTACGCCTGGGACCAGAAGAGGAAAAACTACGGGATTGAAAATTAACAGGAAATCTTTTCTTCCTATCAGCCGCTTTTTCAAGGAGGTTGTCTAAGTCTGGGCCAAACAAAAATTCTCCCTGACAAGGAATTCCACAAAGCCTCTGTTTTGAGGTTAAATCACCTCCCCCCCCAGTTTTTAAGCCAAATGGCCCTATGGGCAGAATTAGACAGGGCCACAGACTGAGCAGTCAACCTAAGAGCGTCAATAGACGCGTCAGATAAAAAATCAGCTGCTTTCTGAAGCGTAGGGAGGGTGGCTAAAATCTGATCCCTAGGGCATCTATCCCTAATCTGCACCTCTAATTGGTCTAACCAGAGGGAAAGGGATCTAGCAGTAACTGTCGCAGCTATATTGGGTCTGAAAGTGAAAGCCGAAGCTTCCCAGGCTCCTTTAAGGAAAGATTCCGCTTTTTTATCTAACGGATCTTTTAGAACCCCTGCGTCCTCGAAAGGGAGAGAGGATCTTCTAGAAACTTTTGAAATGGCCACATCAATTTTTGGGGCTCTATCCCATGAAGAAGAAACCTCTTCTTCAAATGGGTATTTCCTCTTATAACTCTTAGGTATAAAGACCTTACGATCCGGCTTTTTCCATTCTCTATTAATTAACGCAGAAATATTCTCATGAACTGGAAAACACCTCTTCTTCCTTTCCTGAAGGCCCCCAAACATGGAATCGCTTACTGATTTATCTACCTTCTCTTCTTCCAGGTTCATAGTCGATCTAATAGCCCTAAGTAATCTGTCTGTCTCGTCTGTGGAAAAACATGACCTTCTACTAACTTCTTCTTCTGAGGAGGATCCCTCAGAGGAATTATCCTCTAATGGAAGATCAGAGGCATCCGAGGAATCTTCCTGAGAACAAGCCTCATCCCTAGGAGGTCTACTCTGCTTGGCGGATTTTAAGGAATTCTTCACTTCAGATCTAATTAAAGTCTTAATATTTTTTAAGAACGATGGTGACTCTTCCGCCACCGTGCGATCAATACATTGTTGGCACATCCTTTTCTCATAGGCCGAAGACAAAGATTTTCCACATAATACACAGACTTTGTTCTTTTTCTTTGATGTCACCTTTCTAGGTACCGTCTAATAGAAAAAACAAATATTATACACATGATAGGATCTGGGAATCTCACCTCCCACTCCCTCTAGAATGTCAAGTACCGGAGCTTGAGTCACTGCTTCCCTGTCAGCTGACTCCGATCTCTTTTCTACCTCCATGATGGTCACAGTTAATTAGCTTTAACCCAGGACCTTAATACAAAAAGTATACACATCTCTGTTTTATCTACTCACAAGTATATCATAGGAAGAAGAGAGATTTTCCTTCAAGGTCTACCCATAGCCATCATCCAGAATACCTCTGGAATAACACGGCAGGTAAGGGGACCAGGAATATGGCACTGCTCCGGCGTCTGCATAGCCACAGTGCACCTAAAATACTGGATATCCGGAAGTACCTTACCGGAAACACCGCTAGTGTTACTCCGCCCCCTATTTTCACCCAGGCGGCCACAGCAGAAGTCGTCCTGCGGGTCACCGCCCAGATCCGCGCCATCTCATTTCACCCAGGCAGCCAACAAGAGACGCCTGCGTTCCTTCCATCTGGCGGAACCGCGTCATCCCGGAAGTAGCCTGACTTCACCCAGGCGGCCTAAGCGGAAGTTGACTGCGTTCCACCGACCGGAACTACGTCACTCCGATAACCGGAAGTCGGACACCGCTCCACACCAAGCCGAGATTCGGAAGCCGCCTCCACGTGGCATTACTCCCCCGGAGCTGCCCACGTGTCCACCGTAAGAAGAGAAGAGCCACCTGGAACCCTTCTCTCCTTCAGGTCCTGCCAGCCGACCCCGTCGCGCGATGGACCCAGGTGGAGATACACACAGTCCTCTAGGAAACTCCTAGGAACTCCAGACTGCGGTAAGACCTAAGGAAAAAAGAAACTGCAGGTCTCCCACTCCAGGGACAGGAAACCACTGAGGAAGGGAGAGAGGCTCCACCTTTTATTCTGCAGGTTTCCTGTCCCTAGGGGTGGATCCTATCTCTCTGTGGTGCTGTCGTGGGGGAAGGAAAAAAAAAGGGATGAGGCGCACGTATGCGCAACTTGGTTAAAACTTTTTTTTTTTTTTGATGGGGGGGGGGGGGGGGGGAGTCCTGACAATCCATGTCCATCTGGGTGAGGACAAACCCAGGGGAACAAAAATAAAAACAAACGCCAACTAGTGCTCACCCTTCAGGTTAAGTCCACGTTGTGGCTCCCATAAAAGCTGAAGGATCCAATTCCTTACTTAAGGGCCAGCAGGTCCTCTTCACTGCTGCTGGAGCTAAAAGACATTAGAGGGCGCTCCTGCCTCATGAAAGCGACACTGGCTGCGGCAGCAGACCCCCACGACCTCTCAGGGATGGTCTTGGTAGTGACTGGGTGGTGACACTGGCAAGGGCCGTGGCAACTTGGGCCTTGCCCATTAGCTTGTAGTGGCCAGATCCTCCTGCTGGCATACAAGGTGACAGAATCTCCGGCTGTAAGGGCTCTGGTAACGGTCTTCCGCGAGTGGCGGACTGTGCGGCCTGCACCTGCCATGGCAGTTGGTATTGTACTACCGATGGCTGGTACACAAAACTGTTGGTGGTCATCTGTCCCACATGAAGGATCGGCGGCGGTGGCAAATCTGGTATCAGGGGTTCCAGCTGAGCTTGTGATTTCTCCTCAGATTGCAGAGTCCCATCATTGGTCTCATGGGAACACCGAGCCTCTTCTGCGGCCTGGGCCTCCTCAGTCCAGTCTTCCGGGGGCACTGCAGGAGTAGCTGGTCACTTAAGGAGTTTCACCCTAGTAGCAAAGGGGCCTCGGAGGCTCTTTATGGGGGTATACTCCACTTAATCCCCTGCGTGGAGATTGTGGCGGACGGGCGGAAGATACGGCCGCTTTACAGAATGGCGGTTTACATATAATTCTTCCGCCGTCTCCTCATCGCCGATAAAACCTACGCCCCGTTCCACACTGAACCAAATAACGGTACACCTTCGGCGCTCCAGCTTGGGGTCACCAGACCGTGGGTGCTCCAAAACCTGCACAACCCACTCCTCTACCAACTTTTTGTATTCCCAGAGGGTCAGGGCGTTCCGGGTGACAGCCTCGGGGACCATTGAATTTTTCCAAAGGGAGTAGTCCTTCTGCGGCAGAGCGGGAACTCCTGCTGCCTCCGCCGTGTCAGCCAGCGGATTGAACACCTCAGCGGGCACCTCAACTGACTTCTTAGGCTGCCGGACATATTGAGAGACGTAGATTTCCTTCGGTTCCTTCTCATAGGGGCCGGTGCCCCACACCATGCCTCCCCAGGTCAGGGCCTCGCTGTCTCGCCATCTTAATTTCCTGAGTTGCCTCGTCTTCCTCGCGCGCTGGAGAAGGGGGCGGAGCTACCAGGGTGGAGCCTGCATTGCTAATGAATTGAATTCGTACGCAACAGCGTATAGAGTAACTCATACATAGCAATAGCGTATAATTTATAGGACAAACTACGTAGCGAATGCGTACAAAGCCGAAGTGAATCACCTAATATTCGGATTTGCTTCGCAGCTAAAAATTACCAAGATTCCATACGAATCAACTCGCTCATCTCTAGCTGGAAGTCTTCAATGTAGGCCCCTGACACGTGATCGCGATCAAGGATTGCGGCTGTCTCCCTTCCAAGCCAGGTGACCAAGGGCCGGGGTCCTTCTGCAGCTCTCCAAGCGGGTCTGGAATGGGAGGGTCCAATGGTGGCGGCAGCACGCTCGTCTTGTTTGCATTGGGTGCCAGAATAGAATGGCAAGATCGCGGCGTCTCACCTCGTGGCAGCAGGTCACAGTCCTCTGGGGGCTCAGCGATCGGTTATTAAAAAAAAAAAAGCCGAAATCGGCTGAAAAGACGGCTGAGTGGTTGGTGGGCTCTTTGGGGCCTTCTTTTGCCCATAGTCAGGGGCGTAGCTATAGGGGGTGCAGAGGTAGCAGTCGCTACCGGGCCCAGGAGCCTGAGGGGGCCCAAAAACCCTTGTGCTGTATAAGAAGACACACAAAGCACTGAGGGAAGGGGGGCCCAAGATGAACTCTTGCACCAGGGCCCATGAGCCGTTAGCTACGCTCCTGCCCATAGTTGTAGTGTTTCTCCCCTCTAATATAAGCGCCTCAGGCAGAGCTCTCTCTAGGAGCGTCCAGGAGCCAGCGTGTCAAGCCAAACATGTAATTTTTTTTCAATTTTACACAAAGCATTTTGGAAAAAGCAATTATTTTTGTGATGCCATTTTTTAATGCTTGTGTGAAGGCTTGTTTAATGCAGGATGAGATGTCATTTTCATTGGTACCATTTCAGGGTACATATGACTGGTTGATTTTATGATTTTTGAGGGGCAATGTAACAAAAAAGGCTGTTCTGGCATGATTTGTCTTTTCTTTTTTTTTTTTTAAGGCGACCTAGACATCAATACAGGAAAGTTATATTTACAGTTTGAGAAGTCAAACCGTGGAATGCTCTACCCTAAGATATAGTAATGGCAAATCCTATGTCAGCATTTAGATGCCGTGGTAATTATAGACAACAGTATTATCTCTGATTGTGGTCACTGTGGGTAGGTGTCAGGTGTACTATACAGCATGTAACTGCATTCAGTACCTGAGCCTGCTCCATATACTTATTGCAAACCTTGGATGTACAATTATGTCCAGGTGTGTGAAGTGGTTAATGCATTAGCCTGTGTGACTTTCCTCCTCCCCTGCTTGAGATTGTGATACACATTAGACAGAAGTAGGTTGCTGGATGAGCAACCGTTGAATGAACAATTGTCTGGTGATCAATCATTTTGCCAAGTCAGTCATATATACAGTGCCTTGAGAAAGTATTTGGCCCCCTGGAACTTTTCAATCTTTTGCCACATTTCAGGCTTCAAACAAAAAGATATAACATTTTAAATTTTTGGTGAAGAATCAACAACAAGTGGGTCACAATTGTGAAGTGGAACAAAATTTATTGGATCATTTAAACTTTTTTTGTAATAATAAAACTGAAAAGTGGGACGTGCAAAATTATTCGGCCCCCTTGCATTAATACTTTGTTGCGCAACCTTTTGCTGCCATTACAGCTGCAAGTTGCTTGGGGTATGTCTCTATCAGTTTTGCACATCTAGAGACTGAAATTCTTGCCCATTCTTCCTTGCAAAACAGCTCAAGCTCTTTGAGGTTGGATGGAGAGCGTTTGTGAACAGCAGTTTTCAGCTCTTTCCACATATTCTCAATTGGATTCAGGTCTGGACTTTGACTTGGCCATTCTAAGACCTGGATACGTTTATTTTTGAACCATTCCATTGCAGATTTTGCTTTATGTTTGAGATCATTGTATCCAAATCAGGCTTAAAACTTCTCTACAACAGTATCACGGACCTACCTGGTGTATTTCTTGGTCTTCATGATGCTCTCTGTGCTTTAACCCCTTCGCGCCCGGAGCTTTTTTCGGTTCTGCATTTTCGTTTTGCGTTCCTTGCCTTGATACAGCCATAACTCTTATTTTTCTGTTCACATAGCTGTATGAGGGCTTGTTTTTTGCGGGACAAGTTGTACTTTCCAACGCCACCATTTAATATTGCATACGGTGTAGTGGGAAGCGGGAAAAAAATTCCAAACCGGGTGAAATTGCAAAGAAAACGCTATTCCGCTACAGTTCTACGGGTTTCTTATTTACAGCGTTCGATGTGCATTAAAACTGATCCGTTACTTTCATTCTACTGGTCAGTACGAATCCGGCAATACCTAATATGTATAGTTTTTCCTGCGTTTTCATAGTGATAAAATAATTAGAAAGTTGCCCTTTTTTTTTTTTTCCTTGTCAAATCTTGACCCCTATAACTTTTTGGTATTTATGTGTACAGAGCTGTATGGGGACTCATTTTTTGCGGGACGATCTGAAGTTTTTATTGATACCATTCTGGGGTGTGTATGACTTTTTGATCACTTTTTATTTAATTTTTTTTAGAAAAAAAAAAGCGACAAAAAACGGCAAATCGCCATTTGGAAGCTTTTTTCCGCCACACAATTCGCCGTATTGGAATTTTTTTTTTTTATATTTTAAAAGTACGGGCGTTTTCGGTCACGGTGATACCCATGATGTCTATATTTATTGTTATTTAGGTATTTATTTTTTACTTATACGGAAAGGGGGGTGATTTGAACTTTTACATCTTTTTTATTTTTTATATATTTTTTAACATTTTTTTTTAATTTTTTTTTTACTATTAGAAAGCTCAAATATGGGCTTATATATTGTGGCTTTTTTTTTTTTCTTTATGAGCAATTCTGGGTTTTATAGACTCAGAAAGCCATGAATTGCTCATTTCTTATCCTGGCCTGCCATCTAGTGGCCAGAATAAGAATTGCAGTTTGAAAACTGTAATCCTCACCAACGCTTCCGGGTTTAGACGCAACTAGATGCCGTGATCACGTGTGATCACGGCATCTAGTTACCCCGGAAGACGACGCCGATGGCGGTAAGTAGCGGCAAGTCTCTGCTGTTAGAAACAGCAGAGACTTGCCGGCCATGACGCCCGCCGCACCTGCGAGCGGGCGCCATGTGCCCGCATCGCCCCAGCGCCGTACATGTACGGCGCTGGTCGCAAAGGGGTTAAACAGAACCCTGAGACTATCACAGAGCAGGTGCATTTATACGGAGACTTGATTACACACAGGTGGATTTTATTTATCTTCATCAGTCATTTAGGACAACATTGGATCATTCAGAGATCCTCAATGAACTTCTGGAGTGAGTTTTCTGAACTGAAAGTAAATGGGCCGAATAATTTTGCACGCACAACTTTTCAGTTTTATTATTACAAAAAAAGTTTAAATGATCCAATAAATTTCGTCCCACTTCACAACTGTGACCCACTTGATGTTGATTCTTCACCAAAAATTTAAAATGTTATATCTTTTTGTTTGAAGCCTGAAATGTGGCAAAAGGTTGAGAAGTTCCAGGGGGCCGAATACTTTCGCAAGGCACTGTAATTTAGACAATACTGGCAAATACAGTTAAACTGCACCCAACAACTGCAAAATGATTGTTTTGGTTGGAATTGCCCATTTTCATCAATTGTATGTATATAGACACCTTCAGTCCCTAACCTTAAAGGGTTATTCTCATTTTAGACAATGGGGGCATATCGCTAGGATATGCCCCCATTGTCTTATAGGTGCGGGTCCCACCGCTGCGACCCGCACCTATATCAAGAACGGAGCCCCCGAAGTGAATGAGGGCGCACTGCGCATGCGCTGCCGCCCTCCATTCATTTCTATGGGGCCGCCGAAAATAGCCGAGCGCTGGCTCGGCTACTTCCGTCGGCTCCATAGAAATGAATGGGAGCGCACCGCGCATGCACGGCCCGGCTCCCATTCATTCCTATGAGCGGCGCGGGGAGCTGCGCCTGGTGGTGGCCGGACCCCCGGAAACCTGGGGTCCTCCAGGCGCAGCGCTCGCCGCTCCGTTCTGGCTATAGTCTCACCGCTGGGACCCGCACCTATAAGACAATGGGGGCATATCCTAGCGATATGCCCCCATTGTCTAAGATGAGAATACCCCTTTAAGGACAACAGATTGTTGTAAATTGACTTGTCATCATGTAATCTCTATGTGAATGACACATGGTATTAAACAAGGACCATCATTGGACCAAGGACATCCACCTAGGAAGAAATGGTGAGAGTCAGCAAAATTAAGATATTTTTCTAATTAGGGTCATAAAAATCAGTTTTGATACGTTTGAAAACCCCCCTTGATGCTTCCACAGATACATTTCAGTATCAGCTAAATTAGAACAAAACGAGTGGGATGTCAAGCAGAGTGAAGTTCTTATACAATAATTATTTCACATAGGGGGAGATCTGATAATCATAACGTGCCAGAATTCTGGAGTACATGCTTTGCAATACATTTATTGTTTTAAACACTTTCAGATGCTCATACGACAAAGGGACGTAACTTTAATGTGCTGTCAAGCAGCATAGTTTAGACGCATCAGCACCTGAACCCCTCTCCCCCACCATGGATGTCAGCCAGGGGTGGATTGGCCATAGACCTTACAGGGAAATTTCCTGGTGGGCCGATGCCCAGGAGGCCGCCTGAGCCCTCCTCAACACCGGCCAGTGGAAGTTTTTAGGGATGTTTTTTGTGCTGATGACTATTTTGTAATGTACTGTGGCATTTGGCTCTGTTGGGGTGGTATAATGTACCACAATATGGTATTGCTGGCCCTGCCTTCCATCAATTTGGACCCAACTACAAAATGGGGACACTTAGTATTTTTTCCAGGGTCACTAAGTTCCCAGTCCGCCCCTGATGTCAGCCATGTACATATTGACCTGATGTTCCTAGTGTTAATGTACATAGCCCATGGCCGCAGATGCCCACCTGAATTCAACTGTATCACCATCCCCATGACAGGGACACTGAATACTGTTGGGGGACATACAGTGCCTTGCGAAAGTATTCGGACCCCTGGAACTTTTCAACCTTTTGCCACATTTCAGGCTTCAAACAAAAAGATATAACATTTTACATTTTTGGTGAAGAATCAACAACAAGTGGGTCAAAATTGTGAAGTGGAACGAAATTTATTCGATCATTTAAACTTTTTTTGTAATAAAACTGAAAAGTGGGGCATGCAAAATTATTTGGCCCATTTACTTTCAGTTCAGAAAACTCACTCCAGTTCATTGAGGATCTCTGAATGATCCAATGTTGTCCTAAATGACTGATGAAGATAAATAGAATCCACCTATGTGTAATCAAGTCTCCGTATAAATGCACCTGCTCTGTGATAGTCTCAGGCTTCTGTTTAAAGCGCAGAGAGCATCATGAAGACCAAGAACACACCAGGCAGGTCCGTGATACTGTTGTGGAGAAGTTTAAAGCCGGATTTGGATACCAAAAGATTTTCCAAGCTTTAAACATCCCAAGGAGCACTGTGCAAGCGATCATATTGAAATGGAAGGAGTATCAAACCACTGCAAATCTACCAAGACCCGGCCGTCCCTCTAAACTTTCATCTCAAACAAGGAGAAGACTGATCAGAGATGCAGCCAAGAGGCCCATGATCACTCTGGATGAACTGCAGAGATCTACAGCTGAGGTGGGAGGGTCTGTCCATAGGACAACAGTCAAACACTTCACAAATCTGGCCTTTATCGAAGAGTGGCAAGAAGAAAGCCATTTCTCAAAGATATCTATAAAAAGGTCTTGTTTACAGTTTGCCACAAGCCACCTGGGAGACACACCAAACATGTGGAAGAAGGTGCTCCGGTCAGATGAAACCAAAATCGAAATTTTTGGAAACAATGCAAAACGATATGTTTGGCGTAAAAGCAACACAGCTCATCACCCTGAACACACCATCCCCACTGTCAAACATGGTGGTGGCAGCATCATGGTTTGGGCCTGCCTTTCATCAGCAGGGACAGGTAGGATGGTTAAAATTGATGGGAGCCAAATACAGGACCATTCTGGATGAAAACCTGTTGGAGTCTGCAAAAGACCTGAGACTAGGACGGAGATTTATCTTCCAACAAGACAATGATCCCAAACATAAAGCAAAATCTACAATGGAATGGTTCAAAAATAAACATATCCAGGTCTTAGAATGGCCAAGTCAAAGTCCAGACCTGAATCCAATTGAGAATATGTGGAAAGAGCTGAAAACTGCTGTTCACAAACGCTCTCCATCCAACCTCAAAGAGCTCGAGCTGTTTTGCAAGGAAGAATGGGCAAGAATTTCAGTCTCTAGATGTGCAAAACTGATAGAGACATACCCCAAGCAACTTGCAGCTGTAATGGCAGCAAGAGGTGGCGCAACAAAGTATTAAAGGGGTTGTCCGAGTTATTTTTTTGTTCTTTATATGTTTCTAACTTGTCAGGTATAACAACTTTCCCATATACTTTGTTTCTAAAGCTGCTGGTTTCTCAGAGTTGACTGAGGGTCACATGACCTGTGATGTCAGCTTATCTCCCTGGTCTTTGATGTTTCGTGCACAAGCCTCAGAGTTCAGATAACAGCCTGTACACCAGACGTCACTGGCCACGCCCCCTTTCTTTGCCGGGCTGCTATCTGCTCTCTCCCTGGATTCCTTCAGATAAAACATTAACCCCTTCAGCCAGAACACACTGAGGGCTCAAGGCTTTACAACAAATAGTAGCTGCAGCGGTGAGGAGACAAATGCTGGGCAAGAAGATATAGAGGAATTGTATTGTACAAGAACAGGTAGGGAGAATTTCCTGTGTGTATCAGCAGTGTCATTGTACAGCTGGGCCTTGTAGTCCTACACATACAACATGCTGCTGAGTATTCCAGCAGACAGACATATCACTCAGCACTTGTATTCACTGCCTTTGCAGAGAAGGGGGTGGGGCTGAGATTGTTGTTATTGCATGTAAACAAAAGCCAGAAGAGAACCAGGGAAATGAGGAAATATAGATTTTTTTTGCCTAAAACTTTCTGAACTTAATTATATATTGCTGCCCATCAGATTTGCAGAGCTATATATTTTTTTTTCATAACTTGGACAACCCCTTTAATGCAAGGGGGCCGAATAATTTTGCACGCCCCACTTTTCAGTTTTATTATTACAAAAAAAAGTTTAAAATGATCCAATAAATTTCATTCTACTTCACAATTGTGACCCACTTGTTGATTCTTCACCAAAAAGGTTATATCTTTTTGTTTGAAGCCTGAAACGTGGCAAAAGGTTGAAAAGTTCCAGGGGCCCGAATACTTTCGCAAGGCATTGTAGAAGCAGATGGCTCCCGTTCCCACCATTCACCCTCATAAACCGCTAGGCACGAAGCCTATGGAGTGGTGTATGAACAGTACAGATGGTTGCAATGTAACACCGCAGGTATCTCAGGCCACAGGCCAGAAGCAGCCTGTACCACAGACGGCATGGAGTGTGATTCAGGTGAGTATTTTAATTTTTTTACTTTCTTCGGCCACTTGGGAGGCACTTAAGTAGGTATTATCGGAGCATAACTGACGACACTATTGGGGGAGTTTTTAATACTGGGGCACTATAAGGGGCTTTGCTGGAGACACAATGGGGATGGCATTATTACTGTTGGAGGAAACATGGGAGTGTGTTTCTTTCTACTGGAGCATATTACCATGGGGGGGGGGGGTATTACTACCGATTGAACCATTTTTCTGCAGTGTGGTATTAACATTTAGAAGCACAGTTTGGGGGCTGCAGCAAGATGACACAGTTGGGACACTAGAATGGAGAATCTGTGTTGAGAAGGTTGGGAGGATGCCGGAAAAACGACACATAGCTGAAAGAAGTAGTCAAGGTGGTCTAGGCCAAATGGAGACGATAAGGAAAGAGGACATTTACATCAGAGCATGTAATTTTTTTTTTTTATTCTTTAATAACTTATGCCTTATTCACAGAGTCAGTGTTTTCCATCAGTGATAGGTAGAAATGTTCCATTCTTGTCTGCAAAAAAGACATAAATAGGACATATTCTATCGTTTTTTTTTGCGGATCGGATGCGGACCAACTGATTTCAATGGGACCGCAAAAGATGCGGACAGCTTACTGTGGCCACATTGAAATCAAATGGTCCACATCTGATCCGCAAAAGTGTGGATCGGATGCAGACCAAACATACGGCCATGTGCATGAGCCCTAAAACTGATTAGGCTAGGGCCTGTGGAGAGGGTATAGCCCACCTGGGTGAAGCCAACTTCTATTACTAGTCTCAGCTTTCTAGTGGCAGCTGGGCGTATACTCACGGTGCTGTGTGGCCTAATTACATTAACGGGAAATCAGATTTTATTAAGTACAATAAATTTAGCTGTGATTATGCAAGAACCCTACTAAGCTTTACTCCCAGAATACTACACATAAGAAGACTCTGTTATGATGTTGCCTTAAAGAGGTTGTCTCACTTCAACAAATGGCATATAGAAAGTGAATATAAGGCACTTACTAATGTATTGAGATTGTCCACATTGCATCAATGGCTGGCTTGATTCATTTTTCCATCACATTATACACAGTGTATAATGTGTGTGGTGGATGTGACATCTCTAAGCCCATATCAAGGTGTAATGCCATGTTATTTATATTACCAGAGTTATCTGCAATGCATGTACTTTAATACATGTACTTTACTTTAATCAATGCTCCATAGCACACACTCAGGAAACCATTCCAACATATAGGGTTAACTCTTGTTTTAATAAACTGGGATTACAGAAAAAAAAAAAAATAATTGGGAGGTAGCAGTGAGTAATGCAATGGATGGTAGGACGGCTTCATCAGCTGCTTCTTTAAATATCTGATGGGGGGGGGGGATTAGCGATAGAGGAAATCAGCCTGGATATTTGCACCAATCTCTGCCTCCCATTTGTCACCATTGTTTAAGAGCTTCTCTTTGTTGTACAGGAGTTCTTCATGTGTTTCTGTGCTGAACTCAAAATTCGGACCCTGCAATGAAGAGATGAGATGAAATACAGAAAATAAAAAGTCATCCCCACATTGGTTTTATAAAATTAATGTCACCAGATGTTAGGAGTATTACTTTTCCACTGTAAATAGTTAATATGATGTAAAATGAGGCTCTAAATATCTGTGCTGAAACCTTTCGCAGATGCAGTCAAAAAAGCCAGACAAAACAGTACAGCATTTTGTACTACTTTGTCCAGTAAAATGCCAGTCTCCATGACAGAAACCCCATGGAACTTATTATAGTCAATGGTGTCAGGTGCCAGTTGTGTGCCATAAAAAAAGATTTGTTTTTTTTTTCCGCATTTTTCATTCTGTGACTGAGCATAACAGAAACACTTGGCACAGTTCTGAACAAAGCCTAATTATTCATTATAAATTCCCGCAGAATGATATTCGCAAGCGGATTTGCTAGGCGATGTCCATTTCCAATTAGTTGATACCACTTGTAGGCGAAAGTAGAGATAGTGTGGTGCCACTACTGACATGCTAATACACATAATTACAACTTTCTAATCTCAAATCTAAAACATACATTTCCTTTAAGGACGCAGTGTACAACTATGCATTTTTCATACAAAAAAGGCAAATTTCTTCTCATCTATTTTTTTTTTATTTGTTTTCAGCAGTGCTCACGTTTGTCCCACGTGTAATGTATACATATAGACACATGACGTATATGTTAAGGATGCCTCTGACGTTTACCATACAGTGGCATGTCACCATAGGGTTCCATTGTAAAACGTATAAATGATTATTTTCCATTCTGTGGATTCAGCAAAAAAAAAAAAATTATTTAAGCACGGTGTAGGACAAAAATGTGATATTAAGAGCTTTACAGCAGAACATTTAGCATAGTAACAGTTTATAAGGCCGAAAAAGACATCTGTCCATCCAGTTTGGTCTGTTATCCTGCA
This sequence comes from Rhinella marina, assembly GCA_900303285.1. Classification (NCBI taxonomy): domain Eukaryota; kingdom Metazoa; phylum Chordata; class Amphibia; order Anura; family Bufonidae; genus Rhinella; species Rhinella marina. The sequence continues at coordinate 40,720 of ONZH01028528.1, forward strand.
AGTTGAATCAGAGGAAGGCAAAAAAAACAAAAAACAAAACACTGGTGCCTGGAGCAGAGTCAACTTAGGAGAGATTTTGATTGCACACTCTGTTTAGGGATAGGGAGGAATGGAGCCGTCATTACCTTTTGTCGATGGTGTTACGAAAATACGGATATTACCCTCCGATGTAATTCTGCCTCTTATGGTAATCAGTAGACTACTAATATTGATAGGATAGATCATCAACATCCATGGGAGTCTCACTTATGTTGCCTCCACCAATTAGCTGTTTGAAGAGACATGCCGTTTACACTATATTGGTGGTGCAGGATAATTATACAGTGGGGAAAAAATCCGGAATTAGTCTTACCGGTAATTGTTTTTTCCAGGAGTCCAACATGACAGCACATGGGAGGATGTCAATCCTTTATCTCTGTAGGGACAGGAAGTGAGACAAGTTTCCCTCCTCTCACCAGTGTTTTCTAAATTACTACACCGGATAGATGGCTCATATAACAATATATTCTTTTCATATCAAAACAATGTTAGCTTCACATTGTACCATCTTAAAAAAGAAAGACCACACAAAAAAATATAACGGGAGGGATAATAGAAGTGCTGTCATGTTGGACTCCTGGAAAAAATTACCGGTAAGACTAATTCCGGATTTCCAGGACGTCCCCCATGACAGCACATGTGAGATATACCAACTTATTATCTTAGGGAGGGACCACAGCCTGGAGGACCTTCCGACCAAAGGCCAAGCTGTGACCTGTCGGCAGGTCCAATCTGTAATGTCTACAAAAGGTGTTAAAGCTGGACCAGGTAGCAGCCTGACATATCTGATCCACTGTAGCACAGGCTCTCTCTGCCCAGGAGGTGGAGACTGCCCGGGTAGAATGGGCTCTAATAGATGCAGGACAAGGTTTGTTTTGCAGACTGTAGGCTTCCTGGATGGTTTGTTTAATCTATCTTGTTAAAGTCATTTTGCTAGCTTTTTCTCCCCTCTTAGCTGCACCAAACTGTACAAAGAGGTTTTGGCTCTTCCTTCTGTCTGTCGTTTCTTGGATATATTTGAGGACAGATCTATGGACATCCAAACAGTGAAAACGTTCTTCCTGTGGATTTCTAGGGGATGCACAGAAAGAGGGGAGGATTATTTCCCGCTCTCTGTGAAAGGACGAAACTACTTTCGGTAGGAAAGCTGGATCTAGTTTTAAGATCAACCTGTCGTCTAAGATAGTAATATAGGGTTCTCTGATAGATAGAGCCTGAATTTCTCCAATTCTGCAAGCTGAAGTTATTGCTACCAGAAACACTGGTTTTAATGTTAGATGTTTCAGAGAAATCTGGTCCAGAGGTTCTAATGGACTTTCACAGAGGGCATTTAGTACCAGGGAAAGATCCCAAGGAGGGATTGTTTGTCTAAGCGTTGGCCTTAACCGACAAGCTGCTTTTACAAACCTCTTTACCCATCTATGTTCCGCCAGCTAAAAATCCAGAAAGTAGGATAAGGCCGCAATCTGTACTTTCAGTGTGGCTGGTCTTAAACCTAAATCAAAACCTTTCTGTAGGAATTCCAGAATCTGGGCTATGGTAGGGGAAGAACAGTTCGGAAAGGTTACTGATAAGCAGGAGTTGAATTTTCTCCAGATCTTGTTGTATATAGCTGAGGTTACTGGCTTACGGCTTTTCTGAAGAGTCGAGATTACTGCATCTGATAACCCTCGATTCTTCAACATCTGCCTCTCAGGATCCATGCTGTAAGGTTTAATTTCTTCAAGTTCGGGTGAAGAAGAGGGCCCTGGGATAGAAGGTCTGGAATTAGTGGAAGTAATATTGGATCCTCCAGAGCCAGATCCTTCAGAAGAGGGAACCAGCTTCTCTTGGGCCAGGCTGGTCCCACAAAAATAAACCTCCCTGAGCTCTGTTTTATCTTTTTCAGAACAGCTGGAATAAGAGGAATTGGCGGGAAGGCGTAAGCTAGAATCATGTTCCAGGACTGGGAGAAAGCATCTATTCCCACTGAGGGACTCCTGGGATTGAGAGAGAAGTATGAGTCTGTCAGGGTGTTCTGTTCTGACACAAACAGGTCTATTTGAGGAGATCCCCATCTGTGGCATAACTCTCGAAAAATAACCCTGTTTAGCATCCATTCCCCTGGACAGAATTTTTTCCTGCTTAAAAAATCTGCTGTCACATTCTCTACTCCTTTTAAATGAACTGCCATAATTGATAGACTGTTGGATTGAGCCCAGATGAAGATCTGATATGTGATCTTCTGTAGAAGAGGATTTTGCGTTCCTCCCTGTCTTCTGAGGTAACTGACAGTAGTCACGTTGTCGGACAGAATCTTTAAATGCTTCCCTTGCAACATATGTGAGGCTTTTTCCAGGGTTCTCTGGACTGCTGCCAACTCTCTGGCGTTTGAGGACCAACTCCTTTCCTCCTTGGACCACAGACCCTGATAAAACTTTTCCCCTATGTGGGCACCCCAGCCCTGAAGGCTGTCATTGGTCGTTATTATCTCCAAAGGTTCCTTGTTCCAGGGGACACCCTTCCTTAGATTTACTGGGGAGCTCCACCAGAGCAAAGAGGCTTTTACTTTTGTTGGTAAAGATATCTTTCTGTCCAGGGAACCTGGATCTCTGTTCCAGGAGGAGAGAATCAGGTTCTGGAGTGGTCTGGAGTTGAACTGTGCCCAGGAGACCATGGGAATGCAAGATGTCATCACCCCTAGTATGCGCATAGCTTCTCGGATGGAACAGCATTTTTTCTTTTGGAATAAGGATTTTTATGGCTGCCTGCTTTGTGAGAGGAAGAAAGGAGGTCTGAAGTACTGAATCGAGGAGTGCACCCAAAAAAAAAATCTTCCTGCAATCTGGATGAAGGTCGGACTTTTTTAGGTTGATGATCCACCCCAGGTCCGTCATCAAAGACACGGTCGTCTGGAGTTGCTCTGACATGGATACCTGAGACTCTGCTATGAGCAGAAAATCGTCCAGGTATGGAATTATTAGTATGTTTTTCTGCCTGATATGGGCCATCATTTCCACTACAATCTTGGTGAAGATGCGAGAGGCTGATGAGATTCCGAAGGGAAGGCACTGAAATTGAAAATGGTGTATTAGTCCGTTTATTTTTATGGCAAATCTGAGATACTTTTGGAAGGCCGGGTGTATAGGGACATGGTAGTAAGCATCTTTGAGATCAATGGTGCACATCACTGCTCCTGGGGTGATAAGTGGAATTGCCGTCAGTACAGAGTCCATTTTGAAATGGTAGTACTTGATCCATCTGTTCAAGTATTTTAGATTTATTATTGTACGGTAGCAATTGTCTGTTTTTTTTTTACTAAGAAGAGTTTTGAATAGTGGCCCATGAAACGCTGATTTTTGGGAACAGGAACTATCGCTTTTATTGCGCATAGTTTTTGCAGATCCTGTATCATGCGATACTGTAGAGTTTTTGTCTGAGGTTCCATAATGCAAAACTTTTGAGGGGGATTGGATTTGAATTCTAGTTTGTACCCCTCCTGGATGGTCTGAATTATCCAGGGATTCTTTGAAATTCTGGCCCATGCCTGATAGAATAGACGGAGCCTCCCCCCCACAGGTCTGGCGTCATTGTTTACCAGAGGAAGTTGAGGTATTTGGGTTAAGCAGGAACCCTCTACCTCTACCTCCTTTGGGGTGGCTCCACCTACCCATCTTCCCTTTCCCCCGACTGGAAAAGCCCTGAGACTGACTAGAGGATCTCCGAAAGGGCAGATTTCTCTTGGGTTTTTCTTCAGGAAATCCCTTTTTCTTATCAGCTGCCTTCTTCAAGATGGTGTCCAGAACGGGACCAAATACATAGGAACCTGAAAAGGGTATGGCACAAAGTTTATTTTTGGAAGCCAAATCCCCCAACCAGCTTTTAAGCCAAAGAGCTCTTCTAGAAGTATTGGCAAGGGTGCCGTTTTTAGCCACGAATAACGGATTCAGCCGATGCGTCTGATAAAAAGGCAGTGGCACTTTTAAGGAGGGGTACGGATTCGAGAATGTCCTCCCTGGGGGTCTTTAATTTCAAGTGGTTTTCAAGCTGATCTAACCAGAGACCCATAGCCCGAGCCACGGAAGTTGCCGCTAGGTTGGTATTTATTAGGGCAGCTGAGCATTCCCATGCCCTTTTGAGCAAACCCTGTCTTACGATCCAATGGATCCTTCAGCTGAGAGGAATCTTCAAAAGGGATAGATGCTCTTCTGGCCACCTTTGCTACCTGAACATCCACCTTAGGTACTTCCTCCCACAGTTTTATATCTTCCGGATCAAAGGCTAAACGACTCCTGAATTCTCTGGGAATGGATAATTTCATTGATGGATTTAGCCGGTTGAATCTCCTCTACATCCATGGTCTCTCTGACCGCAGAAATCAGTGAGTCCAGATCATCTAGAGAAAAAAGGTATTTCTTGGTGTTGTCAGACATGACATTAGCCGAGAAATCCTCTTCCTCCACCTCCCCCTCTGAGTAGTATTGACCTTCCATGAGATCTTCAGAGTCAGAGTCCCATTGGGTCTTCCTCTTTTTTGGAGTAGGGGAGGAAGGCGGGCAAGGTTTAGATAAGCTCGACACCGTAGCCTGCACCTCTTCCCGGATCATGCTTCTTAGTTCGGACAAAAAAGATGTTTGTTCATCTCTGATTAATTTTGCTATACAGTCTGGACATAACTGCTTCTTGTAAGGATCCTGCAGTTTTTTGCCGCAGGTTGCACACTTTCTCGGTTTCTTCCTAGGATCAGGCTGCGACTTATGAGCAGATTCTTTCTCTCCCTAGGAAAAACCCAAGAAAGCATAGCTTCAGAAACCAGACTCCCGGAAGAGAGGAGGGGAGACAGGGAACATGACTTACATGACCCTGGGCAGAAGGATCCATAGTAGACTCAGTCTTAGAGGATGATAGGACCTCCATGGAAGGACAACCTAACCACTTGAAGTATCACCCATTAAATAGGGTTCAACTTACCTGCCCACCTTCTGCACCGCGATGCTCCTCCCATTTTCTTCCAGGGGACTCACGACCAAAGGAGGGAGTCAGAACCCCGTGTATGAGCCGGCGTCCTCGGCTGCAGCACGCATCTTGGACGCGTCACTTCCTGCGACTGGAAGTGACGCCGCACGCGCCCTCCGGCACAAGCAGAAGCGGAGGAGCGTCTGATCCAACCCGAGAGCCCCCAGAGGGGAAGCGGTGTCGGCGCCCCCTACCCCGGATTTCAGGTAGGAATTGTGGGCAGCTAGAGAACCCCCGGAGGGGGAGCTAGCAGGGGCTTGGTTCCTGGAGCTGAGAGGGGAGACCAGGCATCCCCCGACCAGCTCCTAGCCCTCTTCCAAGAAAATTCTTCCTTCTTCGTCCCCCGTGACGGGAGCTCACTCCCTATCCCTGTAGGGACAGGAAGACACTGGTGAGAGGATGGAAGGGGGGGCCTTTTAAACTTGTCTCACTTCCTGTCCCTACAGAGATAAGGGATTGACATCCTCCCATGTGCTGTCATGGGGGACGTCCTGGAAAAGTATTTAGTCAGCCACCAATTGTGCAAGTTCTCACACTTAAAGAGGCTCTGTCACTAGGTTGTAACCTATGTATTTAAATACATATGTTACAAGTCCTAGTGACAACTTTTAAAATCATACCTTTCATGCAGAGTTCTGCGCAGCGGTCGCGTAGAAATCTAAACTTTAAAACATATGCAAATGAGCCATCGGAGCACCGGGGGGCGGCCTTTTTCCTCTGGAGCACCGCTCCTTCACCGCCCCCCCCCGGGCCCGAGGCACGTCCCCTGTCTCTAATCACGCCCCCTTCTACTAGATAGACAGCGCTAGACTGGTAAGTCTAGCGCTGAACTCTCGCGCATGCGCCCTAAAATTTTCCCGGCGCATGCGCAGTAGCGCTTGCAGTGTCTACACTGCAAGCGCTGTCTTCTCTTCTGCGCACGCGGCGTCACTTCGCTAGTTCCGGGAGTGACGGCGCGTGCGCAGAAGAGAAGACAGCGCTTGCAGTGTAGACACTGCAAGCGCTACTGCGCACGCGCCGGGAAAATTTTAGGGCGCATGTTTTTTAGGGCGCATGCGCGAGAGTTCAAGTATCAAGTACAGGAGGGGGCGTGCTTAGAGACAGGGGACGTGCCTCAGGCTCGGGGGGGCGGTGAAGGAGCGGTGCTCCAGAGGAAAGAGGCCGCCCCCCGGTGCTCCGATGGCTCATTTGCATATGTTTTAAAGTTTAGATTTCTACGCGACCGCTGCGCAGAACTCTGCATGAAAGGTATGATTTTAAAAGTTGTCACTAGGACTTGTAACATATGTATTTAAATACATAGGTTACAACCTAGTGACAGAGCCTCTTTAAAAAGATGAGACAGGCCTGTAATTGACATCATAGGTAGACCTCAACTATGAGAGACAAAATGAGAAAACAAATCCAGAAAATCAGTCTGATTTCTAAAGAATTTATTTGCAATTATGGTGGAAAATAAGTATTTGGTCACCTACAAACAAGTAAGATTTCTGGCTCTCACAGACCTGTAACTTCTTCTTTAAGAGGCTGCTCTGTCCTCCACTCATTACCTGTAGTAATGGCACCTGTTTGAACTTGTTATCAGTATAAAAGACACCTGTCCACAACCTCAAACAGTCACACTCCAAAGTCCACTATGGTGAAGACCAAAGAGCTGTGAAAGGACACCAGAAACAAAATTGTAGACCTGCACCAGACTGGGAATACTGAATCTGCAATAGGCAAGCAGCTTGGTGTTAATAACTGTGGGAGCAATAATTAGAAAATGGAAGACATACAAGACCACTGATAATCTCCCTTGATCAGGGGCTCCACGCCAGATCTCACCCCGTGGGGTCAAAATGATCACAAGAACTGTGAGCAAAATTCCCAGAACCACACGGGGGGACCTACTGAATGACCTGCCATTTAATGGTCAGAGTGAAAACTGAAACATTTCAGGATTTTTTTTTTTTTTTAGCATAGATAGTCAAATGGAGAATTAGACACCCTGGGGAGATTTATCAAAACTAGAGGAAAGACTGGCGTAGCTGGCCATACCAAACAATCAGAACAATCCTTTCATTTTCCAGGAGCTCTGAAGAATTAAAAATGGAATCTCACTGGTTGCTATGGGCACCTAAGCCAGTTTTCCTTTGCACTAGTTTTAATAAATTGGCCCTCTAATATTGTTTAATTCTAATTTTTCATGTCACCATCTCTGACAAAAAAATAAAACAAAAACAGAAAATGTTGCAGTTTTCATGGCCAAACCTAAAAACTTGATTTAGGCTAATTTCACCCAGGCATATTTCCTGTCCGGGTACGGTTTGCTTTTTAAATGAATAATATCCAGACTGAACACTGCCCCATTCAACTAAAGGCATACATTAATATGACGGTCTTATTTCAATGGGCATCTTGTTTCAATGGACATTACAGTCTATTCTATCTTTATCCGTTTATCAAGCATGACTAGCCCATTCACGTCAATAGATCAGTGAAAGAAAAACTGAAGCACACTGTAGTAGAGTCTGCTTTTCACAGATGGTTGCTAGGAAACGCTGGGTGTTTAGCATTCAATTTTTTTTTACTGATGAGAAAAAACGATTTAAAAAAACTGAAGCAAAAGTGAAGGAAACATCAGTTTTTCACTGACAGAACTCAGACGCGTATCTTATTGCTCATCTGTAAGGCGCCTTTAATTATATGTCATTTTCTAAAAATTCCCTTTAAAGGCTATGTAACACCAGAGGCAATTTTTGTTTATGATCGAATTTTACTCATTTTTGGCTAAAAATAATTTTCTTAATTGGCCTTTATTAAAAATATTAGACTGTTCTGTCACAAAGGGCTAACTGTTTTTCTAACTGAGTGACTGGTACTTTAACTTTCACTTTGTGCTGCTCATCTAATAAACCTTATCTCTAAACTACTGAGAGGTCATAAACACTTATTATAGCTCAGTTCTTATCTTACTGATAAATATTTGGCTTAAATGAGTGTTTATAATGTCAGAGATCAAAGTAATAGAGCCTGTCATACGACTCTATTACAAAAGATTGCCCCTCCTCCAAAAGGTGTACATAGCCTTTAATGGTTTAACCACTTCCCATCCGGGCCATTTTCCCCCTTCCTGACCAGGCCTAATTTTGCAAATCTGACATGTGTGACTTCATGTGGTAATAACTTTGGAACGCTTTTACTTATCCAAGCGATTCTGAGATTGTTTCTCGTGACACATTGTACTTCAAGTTAATGGTAAATTTGAGTCTAAGTTTTAATTTTATTTATAAAAAAATCCAAAAGTTAACGTAAATTTGAAAAAATTCACTGTTTTCTAAATTTGAATCTCTCTGCTTTTAAGACAGATAGTGATACCCCATAAAATCCTTTTTAATTTACATTCCCCATATGTCTACTTTATGTTGGCATCATTTTGGTAGTGTCATTTTATTTTTTTAGGACAGTAGAAGATTTAGAATTTTAGACGCAATTTTTGCAAAATCAACTTTTTTAAGGACCAGTTCAGTTCTAAAGTCAGTTTGTGAGGCTTACATATTAAAAGCCACCCATAAATTACCCCATTTTAGAAACTACACCCCTCAAACTATTCAAAACTGGTTTTAGAAATGTTGTTAACCCTTTAAGTATTCCACAGGAATTAAAGCAAAATAGATGTGAAATTTCAAAATTTCACTTTTTTTTGCAGATTTTCCATTTTAATCATTTTTTTCCTGTAACACATCAAGGGTTAACAACAAACCAAAACTCAATATTTATTACCCCGATTCTGCAGTTTGCAGAAACACCCCACATGTGGTCGTAAACTGTTATTTGGGGATACGCAAGGGCTCAGAAGGGGAGGAGCAGCATCTGCATTTTCTAACATGGAATTTTTTGTCATGGTTTTAGGAGCGATAACTTTTTAATTTTTTTGTGGACTAAGCTGCGTGAGGTCTTATATTTTTTGTGGGACAAGCTGTGCTTTTTATTGGCACCATTTGGGGGTACATCCTGCTTTCTGATCACTTTTTAATCTAATTTTTGGGAGGTTAACTAAAAAAAAAAAAAAAAAAGCAGTTTAGGGGCATTTTTCTATATTTTTTTTTTTTACACCGTTCACTTGATGGGGTAGATCATGTGATATTTCTGTAGAGCCAGTTGTTACGGACGCAACAATACCAAATATGTCTTTTTTTTTGTGTGTGTGTTTTACACAATAAGAGCATTTTTAGAAAAAAATCATGTTTTTGTGTTGCAATTTTTTAAGAGCCATTTTTTTTCATTTTTCTGGCTATGATCTTGTGTGGGGGCTCTTTTTTTGCGGGATGAGGTGACTTTTTATTGATATCATTTTGGGATGCATACGACTTTTTGATTGTTTGATATGTTTTTTGGTAGGTGAGGCGACAAAAAAAAAAGCTGTTTTGGCATAATTTTTATTCGATTTTTTTTATGCAGTTCACTTGATGGGGTAGATCATGTGATATTTTTATAGAGCTGGTCGTTTCGGACGCGGTGATACCAAATATGTCTTTTATTTATTTATTTTTATTTGTAACATTTTTTTAACGACATATTTGGGGGAAAATTATTTTTTATGTGATTTTTTTTTTATTTTTTATATAATACTTTTTTTTTAAAATTTTTTATTTTACACTTTGTGTCCCCCATAAGGTCATACAAGACCTCAGGGGGACATTTAACTTCACTTATTTATTTTTTACACTTGATTTCTCCTGTAACTGGAGCTGACATAGTAGCCCCAGTTACAGGGGAAATACATCCCCAGAGAGGCTGTACAGCATAATACTATGCTGTACAGCCTCAGTGCAGGGCTGATCGGGTCTATGAGAGACCCGGCAGCTCCTGCACGCTCCCGGCGATCACGTGACCGCCGGGCCGGAACAGGAAGCGCAATAGCGCTTCCTGCGCTGTGTATACAGCGATCTACAAGGCAGGGACCCCTGGGAACAGTCCCTGCCTTCTCTTTGGGGTACCCTGCTGTCACTGACAGCAGGTACCCCACTGTGCAGCTGCACGATTAGTGTGCAGCTGCTATTTCTGAATGGACGTTCAGAAACGTCCATTCAGAAATAGACAACCACTTCACGGAGGTTTATATCCTATGGGTGGACGTGAAGTGGTTAAGCAACAGCAGCCTGTGGTGGTCAACATGAAAAAGTCATTTATGCATCATGTTTATGATATTCATTTAAAATGTGTATGGTTCTTGGAGGAGAATGTGAAAAACTATTTTACAACTGCAAGCCTTATTCTGTCTTCACAAAAAAAAAAATCTTTCAGCTTTTATGAAATAATGTCCAATGCAATGTAACAATGAAGCAGTGTGAGACCTAAAGCCACATACAGCTTTATATACGTTTCATATGTCCATACTACAGACACAACACTTAAAGGCCAGGATCAAGAAAAAAAAAAAAATAAGCCAAGGAGAGTAAGTTGCATAAAACTATAAAAGAAACATACTAACCTGTTAAATTCCCTGACAGTCTTTGCCTACTGTGCTGCAGCCCCCTTCAACTAATCTTAGACCACTACAGAATTCAATCTATGTATGAATGTATGAGGTGAAGTTCCCTTAGATCAGTATATAGTTAATGGCATGAAAAATAAGGCATCAGTCAACAAAGTTCAACTAAGGCTACTTTCACACTAGCGTTTTTAAATTCCGGTATTGAGTTCCGTTATAGGGGCTCAATACCGGAAAAAAACGCTTCAGTTTTGTCCCCATTCATTGTCAATGGGGACAAAACTGAACTGAAGACAACGGAATGCTCCTGAAAGCATTCCGTTCCGTCTTCAGACCGGAGGACAAACCGCAGCATGCTGCGGTTTGCTCTCCGGTCCAGGCATCCGCACCAAGACGGATCCGGAATGACCCCCAATGCAAGTCAATGGGGACGGATCCGTTTGGTGTGGACACACCAGTAATCCGGATCTGTCCTCCATTGATTTCCAATGGGGGGTCATTCCGGATCCGGCATACATACACACAGACATACATACAAACATACAGACATACATACAAACATACAGACATACATACAGACATACATACATACTCACATACTCCCGGGACGCCGGCAGAACGTCTTCACGCGCCTCCTGCGCGCTGCGATGACATTTCCCCACTGCGCCCAGCAGAGGGCGCTGTGGGGAATCGTCATCACTGCGCGCAGGAGGCGCGTGAAGACGTTCTGCCGGCGTCCCGGGAGTATGTGAGTATGTATGTATGTCTGTATGTTTGTTTGTATGTATGTCTGTGTCTTGTTTTAATGTGTGTCATGTGTGGGGCCGGAGCGCTGCTCCGGCTCCACACATGTATAGCGTTAGCACGGATCCGTTGGCACCCTTTAGGTGCCGGATCCGTGCTAACGCTAGTGTGAAAGTAGCCTAAGCACAAACACCATAATTTACTGGAATGAAAAAACACAATGTACCACAGGCATCACAAGATGGAACCATTCCTTACTACTCCCCATTGAATAAATTTATGAAGCACTCACCTCCACTATAGCGTCCACAGGGCATGCCTCTTGACAGAAGCCACAATAAATACACTTGGTCATGTCAATGTCATATCTTGTAGTCCTACGGCTTCCATCTGCACGGGGCTCAGCCTCAATGGTGATGGCCTTAAAGAAGAAACAAAAAAAACTTACTTTACAGGTTTATTAAAAGGTAATTGATCAAAAGGAATCTGTCACCAGTGACCTCCCTATCCAACTAAGGGCACAGACACATAGCTTTAGTTCACTTGATTAAACAGTTTTTCTTTTGTTGGTCCAAGGCTCTGTTCCAGTTATGTTGTTATGATATTTTTGTTTATATGTAACTTAGACCATTGGTAAAACAAGGGCATCACTGTTGCTCTTGTTGGACTTAAGCTCCTTTCTGTGGCCAGCCTCTAACTGATTCGATTGACAGGATCAAGCAGTGGCGACATAATCTGTCTTGGCTCTGTGTTCTCGAGCATGCGCTGTTGCTTCATATATTGGCACATACGCAGTACAGCCTTGATTCTTGGCAGGGCCAAAAATAGGTGTATTGTTTATGTGCCAATGAGAAGAAAGCCTTCACCCGGAAGAGGTGGACATTGGCATTGTACGAGGCATGGTGGATGCTCAAGTAATTGATACAAGTGCAGTACTCATGTTTTCAGCCCAGACGAGAATCATAGTTTTTCTTGCGCCGATATGCAAACAAACAGTGCATGCGCGAGATCACGGGGCCATGTGAGATTACATTGCCACTGCCTGACCCCGTCAATCAAAGCAGCTAGGGGTTAGCCACAGAAAGAAGAAAAGCTTCAGTGCCTTGAGAGTAACGGTGATGCTTTAGTTACACCAAACAATTTGGGGAAAGTTGTCAATCAATCTGCACTAAACTCAAAATGTGCCAAAATTAAAAGTAAATTATGGGCATGGATAAAAGTGGCATTAGGGCCATCACATTTATGAATATATCATCAGAGAAAAGGTGAAAATATAGGAAATGTTGTAAGTATACCCTAGACAACAGTAAACTCATGAAAAGTCGGGTGAGTGAGTGAAATTGAGACTTTTTGTTAAAATTCACAAGCTCTTGTAGAGCTGGCCATATTCAGTACTACCTGGTCTTCTCCCACAAACTGGTGTAAAAATGTCACAATTGCTGAAAAATGTTGAAAATATGCACTATGTTCCATTTATTATGCTCCATATGACTTTTAATAAATTTGGTCTCAGCTTTCATCTCCAGATCTGAAAGTTCCCTATGGTGCAAATTGCTCCAAAATTGATAATTCTCCCCCATAATTTGCATATTAACAGACTACCTTTACAACATGTACATACACCGGCATGGCCAAAAGTTATATACAGTATCCTTTTATTTTCTGTTAAGGTGTTATAAGTGTGCTGTACAGAGTGTTTTACAGAGTTCTACATGAGTCGATAACAGGGCAATGATTGGGAATGAACCAGTCATTCCAGATTTCTTTGGAGTTTGCTGCTCAGTGAGAAAGCACTCTATGGGGTAGATGTGGGGGAGGGTGGTAGTGAGGAGGCCCAGGAAAGTGAGGCAGCTAGTTGGGTAACAGTTAGAAAGCGGGTTAGAGGGAAAAGTGCCAGGGAGGCTAGCCCTGATCTGACACACCCCAACAAGTTTGCAAGTTTGGCAGATGAGGGGGATGTTACTTCAGGGAGAGCACTGCTGCAGCCGGACACTTCCTCTGCCAGTCAGGGGAATGTCAGCTCCAGTAAGCAGGGGGCAAGGAGAGCAGGGCAGGCCAGACAGGTGCTGGTAGTGGGCGACTCCATTATTAGGGGTACAGAGAGGGCAATCTGTCACAAAGACCGGGATTGTCGGATGGTGTGCTGCCTTCCAGGCGCTCGAGTTCGGCACATCGTGGATCGGGTTGACAGATTACTGTGAGGGGCTGGAGAAGATCCAGCAGTCATGGTCCATATCGGTACCAATGACAAAGTTAGAGGTAGGGGGAGTGTCCTTAAAAATGATTTTAGGGATCTAGGGCATAAGCTTAGGGCAAGGACCTCCAAGGTAGTGTTTTCCGAAATACTGCCTGTACCACGAGCCACACAAGAAAGGCAGCGGGAGATTAGGGAGGTAAACAAGTGGCTCAAGAACTGGTGTAGGAAGGAGGGGTTTGGGTTCCTGGAGAACTGGGCCGACTTCTCTGTCGGCTACAGGCTCTACCGTAGGGATGGGCTGCACCTCAATGGGGAAGGGGCAGCTGTTTTGGGGGAGAAGATGGCTAGAAGGCTGGAGGAGTGTTTAAACTAGGGACTGGGGGGGAGGGTAACTACATTATAGGAGGGGAAGATAGTGCAGATAGAGACCTGGGGCAAGGTAATGGAACTGGGGGAGGAATGGAAGGAGGAACTAGAACAGATCAGAAGGAAAGGCGTAGGGTAAGAAATATACATCAGCCTCTTAATTGTATGTACACTAATGCCAGAAGCCTAGCTAATAAAACTGGTGAACTGGAATTAGTGATGTGTGAGGAGGACTATGACATAGTGGGAGTAACTGAGACATGGCTGGATGATAGCTATGACTGGGCAGTTAATGTACAGGGTTACAATCTTTTTAGAAAGGATCGTCAAAACCGGAGAGGGGGAGGGGTCTGCCTTTATGTAAAGTCGTGCCTAAAGCCCACACTCCGGGAAGATGTAAGTGAGGGACATAAAGATGTGGAGTCACTGTGGGTAGAAATAAATGGAGCCAAAAACAATAATAAAATACTAATAGGGGTTTATTATAAACCACCCAATATATCAGAGACCACAGAAAATCTACTTCTAAATGAAATAGACGAAGCGGCAAATCATAATGAGGTCGTTATTATGGGGGACTTTAACTACCCAGATATAGACTGGGAAACTGAAACCTGTACATCTCATAAAGGAAACAGGTTCTTGGAAATAACCAAAGACAACTACCTTTCCCAACTGGTTCAGGACCCCACTAGAGGGACGGCCATACTGGACTTAGTATTAACCAATAGACCTGACAGAACAACAGGTGTGCAGGTTGGGGGATACCTGGGAAACAGTGACCATAACATAATAACCTTCCAATTGTCATTCAAAAGAGCGTTTCTTCAGGGAGGAACAAAAATACCAAACTTCAAAAAAGCTAAATTTAGCCAACTAAGAGAGGCCATAGGCCTAACTAACTGGGACAAAGTCCTCAAAAATAAAAATACAGCCACAAAATGGGATATTTTTAAAAGCATCCTAATATTTAATTGTGAGAGGTACATACCATATAGGAATAAAATAATAAGAAACAAGAAAAAAACCAATGTGGATAAATAGAACTGTAAAGAAAGCAATAAATGACAAAAAGAAAGCATTTAAATCACTAAAACAGGAGGGGAGTGAGGAAACATTGAAAAACTATAAGGAAAAAAATAGAATATGTAAAAGACACATAAAAACAGCCAAACTAGAGACCGAGAGATTAATCGCCAAAGAGAGTAAAACTAACCCTAAAATGTTCTTCAATTATATAAATACTAAAAAGTATAAACCTGAAGGTGTCGGCCCCTTACAGAGTAATGAGGGGGGAGTAGCAGAGAGCGATGAGGAGAAAGCAAAGCTACTAAATAACTTTTTCTCCACTGTATTCACTGAGGAAAATAAAATGTCAGATGAAATGCAGAGTATAAAAGTAAATTCCCCTTTAAAAGTGTCCTCTCTGACCCAGGAAGAGGTACAGCAACGTCTTAAAAATATTAAAATAGACAAATCACCAGGACCGGATGGCATACACCCCCGTATCCTAAGAGAATTAAGTAATGTAATCGACAGACCCTTATTTCTGATATTTAAGGACTCCATACTGACGGGGAGTGTTCCACAGGATTGGCGCATAGCAAATGTGGTGCCAATATTCAAAAAGGGTCCAAAAACAGAGCCTGGAAACTAGGCCGGTAAGTTTAACTTCTGTTGTGGGTAAACTGTTTGAAGGTTTTCTGAGAGATGCTATCTTGGAGTACCTCAATGAAAATAAGCAAATAACTCCATATCAGCATGGCTTCATGAGGGATCGGTCATGTCAAACCAATTTAATCAGTTTCTATGAGGAGGTAAGTTCTAGACTTGACCGCGGCGACTCAATGGATGTCGTATATTTGGACTTCTCCAAAGCGTTTGACACTGTACCACATAAAAGGTTAGCATACAAAATGAGAATGCTTGGCCTGGGAGAAAATGTCTGTATGTGGGTAAGTAACTGGCTTAGTGATAGAAAACAGAGGGTGGTTATTAACGGTACATACTCAGATTGGGTCACTGTCACTAGTGGGGTACCACAGGGGTCTGTATTGGGTCCTATTCTCGTCAATATATTTATTAATGATCTTGTAGAAAGCTTGCACAGTAAAATATCAATTTTTGCAGATGACACTAAACTGTGTAAAGTAATTAACACAGAGGAGGACAGTGCACTGCTACAGCAGGATCTGGATAGACTGAAGGCTTGGGCAGAAAAGTGGCAGATGAGGTTTAACACTGACAAATGTAAGGTTATGCATATGGGAAGGAATAATGCAAGTCACCAGTACATACTAAATGGTAAAGCATTGGGTAACTTTGACATGGAAAAGGACCTAGGAATTTTAGTGAACAGCAAACTAAGCTGCAGAAACCAGTGTCAGACAGCTGCTGCCAAGGCCAATAAGATAATGGGTTGCATCAAAAGAGGCATAGATGCCCGTGATGAGAACATAGTCCTGCCACTTTACAAATCACTAGTCAGACCACATATGGAGTACTGTGTACAGTTCTGGGTTCCTGTGAACAAGGCAGACATAGCAGAGCTGGAGAGGGTTCAGAGGAGGGCAACTAAAGTAATAACTGGAATGGGTGGACTACAGTACCCAGAATGATTATCAAAATTAGGGTTATTCACTTTAGAAAAAAGACGACTGAGGGGAGATCTAATAACTATGTATAAATATATCAGAGGTCAGTACAGAGATCTCTCCCATCATCTATTTATCCCGAGGACTGTGACTGTGACGAGGGGACATCCTCTGCGTCTGGAGGAAAGAAGGTTTGTACATAAACATAGAAGAGGATTCTTTACGGTAAGAGCAGTGAGACTATGGAACTCTCTGCCTGAGGAGGTGGTGATGGTAAGTTCACTAAGAGAGTTCAAGAAGGGCCTGGATGTATTTCTGGAGGGTAATAATATTACAGGTTATAGTTACTAGAGATGGGTCGTTGATCCAGGGAGTTATTCTGATTGCCTGACTGGAGTCGGGAAGGAATTTTTCCCCCTAAAGTGAGGAAAATTGGCTTCTACCTCACAGGGGTTTTTTTTGCCTTCCCCTGGATCAACTTGTAGGAAAACAGGCTGAACTGGATGGACAGATGTCTTTTTTCGGCCTTACAAACTATGTTACTATGTTACTTAAACTGCAAGTGTATGCAGCATTTATCCACTCTGAATGTAGATTAACGATAGTAACTATGATCATTCATCCTCATCTGTTTACACAGAGTGATGTCCTACTGATGAATGATGGTTTTATATGCTGCACATAGTTAATACGGTTGGGAAAAAAAAAACGTACCAGTCCATCAAGTTCAAGCAAGGGATAGGTGGGGACGCGAATCCCAGAAGGAAGCGAGACTCAGATTTCTACACATTTTCATAAGCATTAAAGTCATTTACTTTTAAGAATTCATCTCATCCTTCATCAAGGCCTTTTTAAAACTGTCCACTGTTCCTGCTTTGACCATGTCCTGAGGAAGTCTATTCCACAGATTCACAGTTCTTAAAGTAAAGAAGCTTTGACGTTTCTGGAGACTGAACTTTTTCTTTTCCAGTCGGAGGCAGTGCTCCCTTTTACATGGAGCAGTTTTTCACAGTATTTTTTGTACGGCCCACTGATATATTTGTATACGTTAACCATGTCCCCCCCTTAGACTTATCTTCTCAAGACTAATTAAATTGAATTCTTTTAAGCTTTCTTCATAAGGGGCATGGAGGGTCTTACTTATCATTTTAGTCGCTCTCCTTTGTACCTTTTCCAGCTGCAATGCGTCCTTTCTATGAACTGGTGCCCAGAACTGAACTGCATATTCCAGATGAGGCCGCACCAACGCTTTGTAAAGTGATAACATTACATCCCTGACCCGCGAGTCCATGCATCGTTTAATGCATGACAATATCCTGGTAGCCGTAGAAGCAGCTGATTGACATTGTGTGCTGTTATTTAATCTACAATCTACAAGGACACTAAATCCTTTCTACAAGTGACTCTCCCAGTGTACATTCCCTAGGACACAGGATTCCTGGAGATTATTACTACCAAGATGCATAACTTTACATTTATCCAAACGTGTATCACCCAAAAAAAATAGTGTTTGCACATTAGTAGGCACATTCATTCCTGCCAATTATACTGATAATGACCCCATGTAAATGGGCCCAAATTCGCCTACGAATAAAACCAATGATCGTAGATACTATGGACAGGGTTAACCCCTTCAAGATCAAGAAAATTTTCACCTTCCTAACCTGGGCTATTTTTGCAAATCTGACATGTCATATGCTTTTACTTACACATGCAAGCCATTCTGAGAATTTTTTCTCATGACATATTGTACTTAATGTAAGTGGTAAATTTGAATTCATATGTTTACCTTTAAAATTAGCTATTTTCTAAATGTGAATTCCTCTGCTTTTCTGTGAGAAAATAATCAACATTCCCCATATGTCTACTTTATGTTGACATGAATTTGTAAATGTCATTTTTAAAAGGCTTAGAAATTTTGAAGCATTTTTTAAAATTTTCAAAACTACCAATTCAGTTTTGAAGTCACTGAGGGGCTTATCTAATAGAATTCACCCATAAATCACCCCATTTTAGAAAATATACCCCTCAAATGATTGAAAACTGATTTTTACAAACTTTGTTAAAGGGGTTTCACCTCTCCTGACAGGTCTGTTTTAATAGCTTCATGCCTTTCCCATGTAATAACAATTCTGGAGCATCTATTCTTATGTCTCCATGTTGTACCATTCCTTTATTATGTCTACTAGAAGTTATGAATGAATTGCTATTAGCCTTCAGTAAGGGTACAGAGGAGAGGTAACCAGTTGGGGGTGTGTACCTGCACAGTTTGAAAATGGCAGCACTGATTGGATAGAGTGAGTCTGTGCAGGTACACCCCCCCCCCCCCAACTGGTTACCTCCCCTCTGTACCCTTACTGAAGGCTAATAGCAATTCATTCATAACTTCCAGTAGTTATAATAAAGGAATGGTACCACATAGAGCCATAAGAATAGATGCTCCAGAATTGTTGTTACATGGGGAATGCATGAGGTTATTAACACAGGCATGTCAGGAGAGGTGAAAGGTCCTCGGCTATGTACACCTTTGGGGACAATTTTTGTTTGTGATTGCATTTTACAATTTTTTGGCCAAAAATTATTTTTTCAATTGGCCTTTATTAAAAATATTGAGTTGTTCTGTCACAACTGGTTCTGTCACTGTTTTTCTAGCTGTGTGACTGGTACTTTCACTTAGTGCAGGTCATCTAATAAACCTCATCTCTAAACTACTGAGAGGTCATGGACACTTACGTAAGCCACATTTTTATTAGTAAGATAAAAACTGAGTTATAATGAGTGTTTATAATGTCAGAGAGCAAAGATAAGGATTCAGTTTGCTCCTGGCCTGTACAGAAAAAAGGATGTCATATTTTTAATAAAGACCAATTTTACAAAAAGTTTCAGCTCAAATGAGTACAACGCAATAATTTAAAAAAAAATGCCCCCAAAAGGTGTACATAGCCTTTAAATAGCAAAAATAAGGGTATGTCTTTTACATTACTTAATTTTCTTAGGATACGCTCTCAGAATATATTTCATCTGGACCAGTGATTCGTCTATTTTAATCTTTTTAAGATACCGCTGCACTTCTTCCTGGGTCAGACAGGCTACATTCATCTCTCTACAACTCCTACCTCATCACTCCTTAAAGGGTGAACAATTTCAGGTTAAAGCGTTTTGCCAGCATACAGCTGACACTCTGCTTCAAACAGCCGACATCGCTGCTGGCAGCGATGTCGGCCGTTTAACCCCTTCCATGCCGCAGTCCGTAGGGACCACAGTATGGAAAGGGTTAACAGGTCTCCCTCCCTCTCCCATCGGGACGCTGCTCTGCTGTGACGATTCCGATGGTTGCCATTGCCAACCGAACGCTTCTGATGGTTACCATGGCAACCGGACGCTTTCGTCCGGCTTGCCATGGTAAAGCTTCCTATGAATGAAAATGCACTGTATTGTGTACTGCAGTGTAATGTAAAACACCAGACCCACTGGATCTTCAAGAACCAAGTGGGTCTGAGTAAAAAAAAAAGTGTAAAAAATAAAAAAAATAAAAAATCCCATTTTTCCCCATATAAGCACATTTTAATTGATTAAAAATGAAGAAAATAAAATACCTTAACATATTCGGTATCGCCGCCAAGTGATCAAAAAGGCGTATGCCCCTCAAACTAGTACCAATCTAAACGTCACCTCTTCCCGCAAAAAATGAGCCCCTACCTGAGACAATTGCCCAAAAAATAAAAAAAGCTACAGCTCTCAGACAACGGAGACACTAAAACACGATTTTTTTTTGTTTAAAAAATGATATTATTGTGTAAAACTTAAATAAATAAAAAAAAACTATACATGTTAGGTATCGCCACGTCCGTAACAACCTGCTCTACAAAAATATCACATTAGTTAACCCCTCAGGTGAACACAGTAAAAAAAAATTAAAAACTGAGCCAGAACAGCCATTTTTGTTTACCTTGCCTAACAAAAAGTGTAATATAAAGTGATCAAAAATCATATGTACCCCAAAATAGTATCAATAACACTGTCACCTTATCCCTTAGTTTCCAAAATATGGGCACTTTTTGGTTGTTTCTACTGTAGGGGTGCATCGGGGGGGGGGGCTTCAAATGGGACATGGTGTCTAAAAAGCAGTCCAGCAAAATTCGCCCTCCAAAAACCATCTGGCGCACCTTTCCTTCTGCGCTTGGCCATGCACTCATACAGTAGTTTACAATCACATGTGGGGTGTTTCTGTAAATCGCAGAATCAGGGTAATAGTTTTTGAGGGTTTTTTTGCTATTAACCCTTGATGTGTTACAGGAAAAAATGGATTAAAATGGAAAATCTGCAAAAAAAAAAAAAAGTGAAATTTTGAAATGTCATCTTTATTTTCTTTTAAATCTTGTGGAATACATAAAGAGTTAACAAAGTTTGTAAAATTAGTTTTTAAAACCTTGAGGGGTGTAGTTTCTAAAATGGGGTAATTTATGGTGGTTTCTATTATGTTAGCCCCACAAAGTGACTTCAGAACTGAACTGGTGCTTAAAAAAATGGTTTTAGAAAATTTCTTAAAAATATTTTAAGAATTGCTTCTAAAATTCCAAGCCTTCTAACATCCCCAAAAAATAAAATTACATCTACAAAATGATGGCAACAAAGTAGACATATGGGACATGTAAAGTAATAACTATTTTGTGAGGGATCACTATCTGCCTTAATAGCAGAGAAATTCAAAGTTTGAAAATTACACATTTTTTGTAAATTTAGGATCTTTTTATAAATAAAGGTGATGTATATTGACTCAAATTTACCACTGTCGTGGAGTACAATGTGTCACGAAAAAACAATCTTGGAATCAGTCGAAAAGGTGAAAGAATCCCAAAGTTATGAATTAATAAAGTAACACATGGCAGATTTAAAAAAATGTGGCTTCAGCATTAAATGTAAAAGTAGCTTCGGCTTTAAGGGGTTAATTGGAGGACTATTGTTGACTTCGTTGTTTACCCTTATTGCTTTTTCTCCTTAATGTGGACCCTAGAGAAATCTAAGTAATAGGGTGTCTTTTTTTCTTTTTCTTTTTGTTCTATCCTTTCTCTGTAATCCCCTGAAGATTCCCACGTTTGGGTTGAAACATGGCATGTTGGGACTAGAGTTTTAGGGTCAATTTAGAGAGGCTGCCACCACAGGGAATGGTTCCTGACTGGATCTGCATATCGGGGCGGGTGCTCTGTATGTTGTAGGCAGGGAGGACTAGCCCCTTCCCTATGTGTAGGTAGGGTTAAGTAAGGGTGAATTTATTTAGATCCCGCTTGCCACTTGCTTTAACAGAGAAGTCAAAGCGAATCCTTCTAGACAGAAAGAAAACGGTCCCTTACCTTCCTTATGGACGTAAAGAATTGAATGCACCAGTGACGGCATACATCTAGAGTGGTAAGATTTGATTTATTTATTCAACAAACTTCACCTTGGACATTTTTATCATTTGAGCCTTCTTAATACATATATATTAAAAGTTATGTTTTAGTTATTTTTCCAATTCCTCATGGTGGTTTATTATGTGGTTTGAGGTGGATATAGCTGGTATATTCATTGTCGGCTTTGTGTTGTACTCCCTGATGCAGAGCAAAAGCCGAGGGATTTTTTCCAGAGGGCCGTAGTCAAGGCCAAGCATATGACCCGCTGCATGACCACAGGGTAACCATTGCCACTACATGTTTCTTAGGCATCTTTAGAATCAAAATGCTCCCCGTCTGCTCACACGGGAAAATCTTCGAAAATAGTCTGTGACATAGTAAGGGGTTGTTCACATATCAGTTATTTGATCAGTTATTTCCATCAGTTATCGTGAGCCAAAATCAGGAGTGGACACTACACAGAGATCAGATATAATGAAAAGATTTGCACCTGTTTGGTGTTTTTGACCGCACCTGGTTTTGGCTCACAATAACTGATGGAAATAACTGATCAAATAACTGATATGTGAACAACCCCTAACAGTTTAAAAGGCCGAAAAGACTTCTCCCCACCAGGGAGGACAGGAAGACACTGAGGATGTGTCAAAGGAGAGTCAAATTTATTCCTCCTGTCCCAGCCTTGCTGGAGGATAGTCTCTCTCATGCTAATGATCTCAAGGAGGACAAAAAGGAAAAATGAATCCTCCACCCGAAGACTTGTGGTTCCACAGATCCAAACAGTGGTCCTCAGTGTATAAGTCCGTCCACAGGAAGATAATTGCCAAATCACCATTCAAAAGGATCATAGACTTTATTGGCTTTTTAGCTACATATAATATATATATATTACATATATTACATATACATACACACACACACACATACATCCAGTGGGGAAAAAAAGTATTTAGTCAGCCACCAATTGTGCAAGTTCTCCCACTTAAAAAGATGAGAGAGGCCTGTAATTGACATCATAGGGAGACCTCAATTATGAGAGACAAAATGAGAAAACAAATCCAGAAAATCACAGTCTGATTTTTAAAGAATTTATTTGCAAATTATGGTGGAAAATAAGTATTTGGTCACCTACAAACGAGCAGGATTTCTGGCTCTCACAGACCTGTAACTTCTTCTTTAAGAGGCTGCTCTGTCCTCCACTCATTACCTGTAGTAATGGCACCTGTTTGAACTTATCAGTATAAAAGATACCTGTCCACAACCTCAAACAGTGACACACCAAACTCCACTATAATGAAGACCAAAGAGCTGTCGAAGGACACCAGAAACAAAATTGTAGACCTGCACCAGGCTGGGAAGACTGAATCTGCAATAGGCAAGCAGCTTGGTGTGAAGAAATCAACTGTGGGAGCAATAATTAGAAAATGAAAGACATACAAGACCACTGATAATCTCCCTCAATCAGGGGCTCCACGCAAGATCTCACCCCATGAGGTCAAAATAATCACAAGAACTGTGAGCACAAATCCCAGAACCACACGGGGGAACCTAGTGATTGACCTGCAGAAAGCTGGGACCAACGTAACTACGCCGCCGGGGACTCAGATCCTGCAGTGCCAGACGTGTCCCCCTGCTTAAGCCAGTACATATCCAGGCCCATCTGAAGTTTGCTAGAGAGCATTTGGATGTTCCAGAAGAGTATTGGGAGAATGTCATATGGTCAGATGAAACTAAAGTAGAACTGTTTGGTAGAAACACAACTCGTCGTGTTTGGAGGAGCGTGAATGCGGAGTTGCATCCAAAGAACACCATACCTACTGTAAAGCATGGGGGTGGCAACATTGTGCTTTGGGGCTGTTTCTCTGCAAAGTGAACAGGATGACTGATCCGTGTACATGAAAGACATTGCAAATAAATTCTTTAAAAATCAGACAATGTGATTTTCTGGATTTGTTTTCTCATTTTGTCTCTCATAGTTGAGGACTACCTATGATGTCAATTACAGGCCTCTCATCTTTTTAAGTGGGATAACTTGCACAATTGGTGGCTGACTAAATACTTTTCCCCCCACTGTGTGTGTGTATATATATATATATATATATATATATATATATATATATATATATATATATATACACACACACATACATACATACATACAATTACTATAGATACAAAGCAGGGGCAGGCTGACAATCTTTAGCCTGGGGGGTGGGCAAACACAGTAGTGGCTCATGAGTAACGGCCCATCCTAAACCTATTTTCCTCCGCCTGCCGTATAAAAACAACAGTTACTGTGTTTTAACCCCTTCAACCCCGGGCCTGTTTTCAACTTGTAGGAAAACAAGCCAAACTGGATGGACAGACGTCTTATTTTGGCCTTATAAACTATGTTACTATGTTACCTTCCTGCCCAGGCCATTTTTTGCAAATCTGACATGTGTCACTTTATGTGGTAATAACTTTGGAACGCTTTTACTTATCCAAGCCATTCTGAGATTGTTTTCTCGTCACATATTGTGCTTCACGACAGTAGTAAATTTGTGGCAAAATATTTCATTTTTATTTATTAAAAAAAAATACCAAATTTATCAAAAATTGGGAAAAATTAGCAAATTTCTAAATTTCAATTTCTCTACTTTCAAAATACATAGTAATACCTCCAAAAATAATTATTTTACATTCCCCATATGTCTACTTTATGCTGGCATCATTTTATAAATGTCATTTTAAATTTTACTTTTTTAGGACGTTAGAAGGCTTAGAAGTTTAGAAGCCATTTTTCAAATTTTCAACAAAATTTCTAAAACCATTTTTTTAAACACCAATTCAGATATAAAGTGATTTTCAGGGGCTTACGTAATGGAACCCACCCATAAATGACCTCATTTTAGAAACTACACCCCTCAAATTATAAAAAAAAAAAAACTGATGTTACAAACTTTGTTAATCCTTGAGGTGTTCCACAAGAATTAAAGGAAAATGGAGGTGAAATTTCAAAATTTCACTTTTTTTTCATGTTAATTTTTTTCTTGCAACACAGCAAGTGTTAACAGCAAACTAAACCTCAATATACATTGCTTCGATTCTGCAGTTTACAGAAATACCATATATGTGGTGGTAAACGTCTCTATGGGTTTGTGGCAGTGGTCAGAAAGGAGCAACATACAAATTTTGGAGGCAGATTTTGCTAGAATGGTTTTTAGGCACCATTTTGTAATTGAGAAACCTGACATACCCCTAGAGTGGAAACCCTCAAAAAGTGAGCCCATTTTGGAAACTACACCGTTCAAAGAATATATTAAGGGGGGTACTGGCCACTTTGACCCCCTAAGCGTTTTAAGGAATTTGGAAACACTTGGCTGTGATAATGAAGTTTCATTTCTTCCAATAAAATGTTCCTTTAGCCCCAAATTTTTCATTTTCACAAGGGGTAACAGGAGAAAAGCACCCCACAAGTTGTTCCCCATTTTCTCCTGAATACGGCAACACCCCATATGTGGTAGTAAACTGCTGTGGGGGCACATGGCAATACTCAGAACGGAAGGAGCGCCATATGGATTTTGCAGCACAGATTTTGATGGGATTGGTTTGCGGGAGCCATTGATTTTTATTTTTTTTGAGTGATTGTCTTATGTGGGGGCTCATTTTTTGCGGGATGAGGTGACGTTTTCATTGGTACCATTTTGGGGTACATAAGACTTTTTGATCGCTTGGTATTACACTTTTTGTGAGTCAAGGTGAAAATAAATAGCTGTTTTGGCATAGTATTTTTAAAAATTTTTTTACAGCATTCACCTGAGGGGGCAAATCATGTGATACTTTTATAGCGCAGGTTGTTACGGACGCGGCGATACCCAATATGTCTACCATTTTTATTTTTGTTAAATTTTACACATTAGATTCATTAGATTTATTTTTGAACAGAATAAAATCTTTTTTTTTGTGTTGCTATATTCTGAGAGCCATATTTTTTTTATTTTTTGGGCGATTGTCTCAAGTAGGGTCTAAATTTCTGCGGGACGAGATGACGGTTTGATTGGTACTTTTTTGGGGTAAATACGCCTTTTTGATCACCTGCTATTACACTTTTTGTGAGGGAAGGTGACCAAAAAATGGCTGTTTTGGCACTTTTTTTTGTTTGTTTTTTTACTGTGTTCACCTGGCGGGGTGGATGATGTGATATTTTTATAGAGCCGGACGCGGCGATACCTAATATGTCTACTTTTCTTTTTTTCACAATTTTTTTTTAACTTTATTTTGGGAAAAGTGCGCCTTTTTTTTTTTTTTTTTTTACTTGAAACTTATTTTTTTGTAAAACTTTATCCAATCCCATCCAAGCCATCGGGTCCCCATCACAGCAGCGCGGGGACCCGATGGACTCTCCTTCCTGCCGCCCGCAGGACTATGTACGGCGCTGGTCGGGAAGGGGTTAATTTATTAAAATGCAACAGTTGGTAATCTTATATTTAGCAATAAAAATTTTTTTTTTAAAAAAAGAGGTTCCTTAGTGCTTATTTTTGCCCCCACTGAACATATATTTCATATTTGCCGCCACTGAATATATACCGGTATTTCATTTTTGCCCCCACTGAACATATATGTCATTTTTTTCTCCCACTGAACATATATGTCATTTTTTCTCCCACTGAACATATATGTCATTTTTTCTCCCACTGAACATACATGTCATTTTTGCCCCCACTGAATACATATGTCATTTTTGCCCCCACTGAATATACACTCACCGGCCACTTTATTAGGTACACCTGTCCAACTGCTCGTTAACACTTAATTTCTAATCAGCCAATCACATGGCGGAAACTCAGTGCATTTAGGCATGTAGACATGGTCAAGACAATCTCCTGCAGTTCAAACCGAGCATCAGTATGGGGAAGAAAGGTGATTTGAGTGCCTTTGAACGTGGCATGGTTGTTGGTGCCAGAAGGGCTGGTCTGAGTATTTCAGAAACTGCTGATCTACTGGGATTTTCACGCACAACCATCTCTAGGGTTTACAGAGAATGGTCCGAAAAAGAAAAAACATCCAGTGAGCGGCAGTTCTGTGGGCGGAAATGCCTTGTTGATGCCAGAGGTCAGAGGAGAATGGGCAGACTGGTTCGAGCTGATAGAAAGGCAACAGTGACTCAAATTGCCACCCGTTACAACCAAGGTAGGCAGAAGAGCATCTCTGAACGCACAGTACGTCGAACTTTGAGGCAGATGGGCTACAGCAGCAGAAGACCACACCGGGTGCCACTCCTTTCAGCTAAGAACAGGAAACTGAGGCTACAATTTGCACAAGCTCATCGAAATTGGACAGTAGAAGATTGGAAAAACGTTGCCTGGTCTGATGAGTCTCGATTTCTGCTGCGACATTCGGATGGTAGGGTCAGAATTTGGCGTCAACAACATGAAAGCATGGATCCATCCTGCCTTGTATCAACGGTTCAAGCTGGTGGTGGTGGTGTCATGGTGTGGGGAATATTTTCTTGGCACTCTTTGGGCCCCTTGGTACCAATTGAGCATCGTTGCAACGCCACAGCCTACCTGAGTATTGTTGCTGACCATGTCCATCCCTTTATGACCACAATGTACCCAACATCTGATGGCTACTTTCAGCAGGATAATGCGCCATGTCATAAAGCTGGAATCATCTCAGACTGGTTTCTTGAACATGACAATGAGTTCACTGTACTCAAATGGCCTCCACAGTCACCAGATCTCAATCCAATAGAGCATCTTTGGGATGTGGTGGAACGGGAGATTCGCATCATGGATGTGCAGCCGACAAATCTGCGGCAACTGTGTGATGCCATCATGTCAATATGGACCAAAATCTCTGAGGAATGCTTCCAGCACCTTGTTGAATCTATGCCACGAAGAATTGAGGCAGTTCTGAAGGCAAAAGGGGGTCCAACCCGTTACTAGCATGGTGTACCTAATAAAGTGGCCGGTGAGTGTATATGTCATTTTTGGCCCCTCTGAACATACCGGTATGTCATTTTTTTGCCCCCGGGCCCCTGTGCACACACAGACAAAAAATATACGTACCTACACTCCGCTTCGGACTTCTTCTTCTTCTCACCCAATCCTGTCATCCGGCGTGCGCTGCGTCATCCCATCAAGCAGCGTGATCCCGCGAGACCCGGCACTGAAGTCACATCTCGCGGGATCATCACAGTGTCTTGCAGTGCTGGATAGGGTACGGGTGTGTACAGGTAACTAACTGCGCTAACTTCTGTAACTACTATAGTACGCAACATTGCGCAGGTAGCACCACCAGCAGAGAGGCCCTGACTGGCCATTAAAATTACTTGCGGGGCACTACGAACAGCATGCGGTTTGCTGAGAAGATGCTCTCTTTGCCGCCAAGTCTCCCTAATGGCGGAACTTTGACCGACAACTGACGTCACTAGAGGGCGGAGATAACGGGGCGGGAGGCAGACGCATCCTGGCTGCAAGCAAGCAGCATCCCGATCCCGCCCTAGACGGCTACAGTCAGACAGTAACTTAAGTTAAGTGAGTGGGTCAGTGTGTCTGTCCATCTCAGTAGCCGCACAGGTGCAGCCAGTGGGAACGCACACCAGCTGTCACCCAGAGCCCAGCAGATGCAGTTCTGACAGAGTGTGGTTGCCTGCTGAAGTGCTATAGTCGCGCTGCACGTGCGGCCCTTCTTGCAGTCTTGCTAGACTTGTAGCCTGTAAGACGGACAGCCCTACTAGCACAGATCCGGGGGCCACATGGCCCCCCTGCCCAGCCCGCCCCTGATAGAGAGGTAAAACTTTAAAAAAAAAAAATGCCAAAAACTGGACATGGATGAAAATAAACCTCCTTAGCCAAAAACTGATCAGCACTTGAGGGGGAGGGGCATGGTTTGTTTGCTAACGGCTGAAAGTGGGTCTGGAACTGCTGCAAATGAACATATGTGTGGTAGTACACCAGAAGTTCTAGCCAACCAACAGAGCACAGAGGAGCACAAAGAACCTCTCAGCATGCAGTCACCAACTAGGTACAGAGGAATTCTGTTTCCTTTGCCTCTCTTTGCCAAACACTGCTGTCTCCTGTCCAACCTCGGTGGTGATTGGTGCTGTTCATTTCAGCACCAATCACATCTGTCTACATCCTCCTGCAGCTCTCTCACTGGCTTTTACAGTGAGAAGCTGCAATTGTCTTGTCTGCATTGACCGGCCAATCACAGTGATCAGGGCTGCAGGGGGCTCCCAGGCTAAGATGGCTTACTGTTGGGCAGAGCAGCCATCTTAGCCTGGTCACCGAGCCATTTTTGTTTTGTCATACAAGTATGCCGCTGGGAGAGAAGGGGTTGAAGGCTATGTACACCTATGGGGGAAAACTGTTTTCCGATTGTATTTTACATATTTTGGGCTAAAAATCATTTTTTTTTTCAACTAGTCTTTATTAAAACTATTCAGCCATTCTGTCACAAAGGGTTAACTGTCTAGCTGAGTGAAATTGTACTTCATTTGTGCCTGTCATCTAATAAACCCAATTTATAAGTTATTAAAAAGGTCAAACACTTACTATAAGGGCTGTATTACACCAACAGATTATGTGACAGATTTTCTGACAAATCATTGGTCAGATGACCTATTACACACACAGATCTATTGTTAAACACACAATAATCTGTTGGTGTAATACAACCCTAAGTCACATTCGTATCAGCAAGATAAGAATTGGGCTATAATGATTGTTTAGGAGGTCAAGAACCTTCAACTGTCTGATGGGAAACAGTAAAAATACAGAGCCTGCTAGTAGGCTATCTCAAGTATGTACAGAAAAAGGGACCTAGATTTTTAATACATTTTTAGCTCAAAATCAGTACAATGCAATAATAAAAAAAAAAAAAAGCCCTCAAAAGGTATACCTAGCCTTTACAGGGGTTGTCTCACCTCATAAAGCCATACTTACAGCGTATATAATCATATTTTCAGTCACTTACTAATGTACTTCTATTTTCTATATTGCTTCTCTCCCCCATTTTCTTTCATAATGTCTCCTTTTAGACCCTGCTCATCTAATCATAGGGGTTACGGCCACCGCTGCAATACACCTGCAGTTGCCGCTCTTGCACACTAGGAGAGAAATATCCGGTCTTTCTGATCGCAGAAGTGTGCATAGAAGATGGCGCAAGCGCATTAGCTCCCGTTCCCGGGCCACTTTGCATTAGTTTCCGCACTTGGCCACCTTATTCTCGCTATAGAACAGCTCCAGGGCATTTGCTAAAGCTCTGAAGCTATGACACCAGGATAAAGTTTAACAGGTTCGGAGCTTGCACAAATAGCCCCAGACCTGTAAAGTACAGATCACAAGTGCCTGTTGTCATCTTGTGAAAGATGACTGTAGGAAGGCTTCAGGTCTGACCTGAAAGTTTCCTACAGAGCCTGGCAGAGCAATCATATCTGTCTCCTGGTAACCTTGTCAGGAGACAGACATGGAGCTTGCAAATATACAGAGATAACAGTGTGCAGTCTGAAGTTAAGGAGACCGCTGCATGTGTAAAACAGTCGATCACTGCTAACAAGTGTTCATAGGAATGCTCGTTAGCGATGACATAACTGGCAGATTGTGCTGTCTAATCATTATCTGCTGCCAGAAATGATTCAGTATGGGGACAAGCGATGGCAAGACGATCTCTCCTCCCCATACTGTGGAGGAGATCACTGCATGTAATAGCAGCGGGCTCCTGCACTGACGGTTGCCTGACAATCATCTTCCTGATCGCATAGTGTAATAGTAGCCTAAGTTTTCTAGCACTAATTTGGCTGTTTCAATCTGTTAAAGGTCCAAGGCTGCTAACAATTCTAAGATACTTGCAGCCTCGGGAGTGTGCATGCAGAGGCAAGGGGCAGATTTACTTGATCAAAGCCCTGCATGCATCTGCTGTCAGTCAAAGGGAGAAGCAACACCCCGCTATAACTCAGAAATGGGCCCACAGGGCGTCAGGAAAGCGTGAGGTGAGACAACCCCTTTAAAGCCTGTCCATCTAATGTTATGCTATTGTGGTCACTTGACCACTTCTACCAGGGAGACTGTTATACATTGGACAGAAGGCCACTGATGAAGTGGTCATGCAATGAAATCATTGTCATCTAAGATATTTACCCATCGATTCCTTGTGAGAAACCCAAATGTAATATACAGCAGATCATAAACCAACTGGAAGGAAAAGTAATGCAAATCACATTATAATGTATTGTTTATCTTGGGCTTGATTAATGGATACAGACAGACTCTGCATTGTCCAGTTCATAAAAGTGGATCTTGACAATCCCATTCCCTTCATGCAGGGCAAGAGGACAGCTGACAGCACCAAGTGGAAATAAGAGAACAGCTTATTCCAGTCTCAGGGAGAACCATGGGAGCTAAAAGGATTCCCTTATGAGAAGCTGATCTCCGGTTAAATTCCCTTACCCTGCAGTGCAACCACAGGAAAAGTAAAACATTACACACTTCTCAGTGAAAACAAAAGGCCACTGATGTGCTAGGTCCTCCAGAGCATGTGATGTGCTTAGAGGACCTTCCTTCAAGTTATTCAGAATTCCTTAATAGGACACCTGTAAACGGTTTCTCATAATGCACTTTAAAAGGGATTGTGTGGAGTTTTTTTCTAAAAAAATCCAACCCCCAATCCCATCCCCCCCCAAGCCAGCAGTGGGATCTGTGAAGATAAACATACTTACTTGGTCCCAGCGGCTCCCTAGATGTCTGCAGTGCTGTTTTGGTCAGTGTTTGTCAATATCCCCACAAGCAGATTGTTGTGTGCAGCAGCAGTCAATGACTAGCCTCACTAGTGTGTCCTCAAATAACATGAGACCCAGCAGTACTGCTTGGTCGACACTTCATCACTCAGGTCATCGGCTGCAACAACCTTCATTTTGCCATCCATAAGGATGCTGACTGAAAGGGACCAGGAGTGCAGTGCAGACAGCATGGGAGCCATAACTTAGTGGTTGTGAACCGATAAGTATGAGTCTTAACAAGTCCTGCTGGCTGGGAAGAATATTTAAATTAAAATCCAGGACAACTCTTTTTTAAGCTACAGAGATTGAGAGAAATAATACATGTCATACAAAAGAGTAAGCAACATATATCATTAGAGGGGTGTTACTGAAAAACTCTCTTGTACAGGGTACACAGATGTAACAGATGAATTTGTAGTTTAAATGGGTTGTGTCGCTTCAGCAAGTGGTGTTTATTATGTAGAGAAAGTTAATACAAGCCATTTACTAATATATTGTTATTATCCATATTGCTTCCTTTGCTGGCTGAATTCATTTTTTTCATTTTTCCATCACATTATAAACTGCTTGTTTCCATAGTTACGACCAACCTGTAATCCATCATCGGTGGCCGTGCATGCATACTATAGGAAAAAGTGCTGGCTTCTCTGGTGGCTGGGACCGTGGGAGCTCACGTAGGCTGATCCTTTTTCCTATACTGTGCAAGCATGGCCACTGCTGTTGGATTGCAGGGTGGTTATAACCATGGAAACAAACAGTGTATGATGTGGTGGAAAAATTAATCCAGCCAGCAGGAAGCAATATGGATAATCACACTACATTACAATGTGGCTTGTAGTAACTTTCTCTACATAATAAACACTATTTTCTGAAGTGACAACCCCTTAAAGACTATTTCCTCTTTACCTGGGCAGGACAGATGGCTTCACACAGCTTACATGCAATACAACGCTCCTCTCCAGATGGGTATCTGCGTAATGCATGCTCACCACGGAACCGTGGGCTCAATGGGCCCTTCTCAAAAGGGTAATTGATAGTGGCTGGCTCCCGAAACAAGTAGCTTAAGGTCATTCCTAGGCCTGGCAAGACAAGAAGGGTAAGAAGTGAAGAATGCAACCGCAAATAAAACAGTAGATTATTCCTGCTTCACTATGTCCCACCTCTGATCAGCTCTGTCCATAGCAATGTTTGGGCTGCCCGGTCAGTCACAGACTTCAAGTTTGTTTCTTCTTCTCGAGCATTTATATACTCTAATGGAGGAGAAAGAAGTATTAAAAATATTACCTAGATTATTACATGGCTCCAACATAAATCAGAACTGCTGGATAAAAAATGCTTAAAGGGAACCTGTCGCCTCCGAAACACCCCCTGAACTAGAGTAAGCGTTGTATAGTGTAAGTGATGCTGAATCCGAATATGTAAGTTTTATCTTCATACTCACTTCCATTCCGACGCTGTGCTTCCACAAACCAGCAGTAAAATACATTGAGAGGACTCTTCTTTGAGTCCTCTCCATTATGTGAGTGAGCACTGGAGTCCACTGAGTGCATTTTACTGCTGATTTGTCAGATCACAGAGTCAGAATGCAAGCGAGTATGAAGATAAAAATTACATAACCGGACTCAACGTCACTTACATTACACACCACAGGTTCCCTTTAAAGGGGTTTTGTCGCTTCAGCAAGTGGCATTTATTATGTAGAGAACGTTAATACAAGGCACTTACTGATGGATTGTTATTATCCATATTGCTTCATTTGCTGGCTGGATTCATTTTTCCATCATGTTATGCACTGCTCGTTTCCATGGTTACGACCACCCTGCAATTCAGCAGCGGTGGCCATCCTTGCACACTATAGGGAAAAAAAGCACCGGCCTCTCTGTTAGCCAAGACCATGGGAGCTCACATAAGCAAAGCTTGGTGGTTGTAACCATGGAAACGAGCGGTGTATAATGTGATGGAAAAATGAACTCAGCCAGCAAATTAGGCAATATGGATAACAATATAATAGTAAGCGCCTCTTATTAACTTTCTCTACATAATAAATGCCATTTGCTGAAGTGACACAACCCATTTAAATTAAATAAAATCATTATCAACGCTCTCCCACTGTGAGGTGTCCAATCTTGAATCAACTGACCTAACCAGTTGTTTTAAAATAGGTTTCTGGGGGGAGAAAATAGAAGCTACATAAATTCTGCTGGTTGGTGTACAATACAGCTGACATCGCTTATGCAGAGAGTTCGGCAAAGCCAGTTGAACTGCCGGCTGTCAGAAACAGAGAAGGGGCAGGGAGGGGGGGGGTTCCACATATGGGCTGCAAAAAAAACAAAACAAAAAAAAAACAAAAAACATAACGAACACAGAAAGAAAATACGGTCACATCCATGAGCCCTTTGCAGATAAATTATACCTCTAGTATGAGAAAGTTTACTGCAATAGTAGGGTAACAGTTTATAAGGCCGAAAAAAAGACATCTGTCCATCCAGTTCGGCCTGTTTTCCTACAAGTGGATCCAGAGGAAGGCAAAAAACCCTGTGAGGTAAAAGCCAATTTTCCCCACTTTAGGGGAAAAAAAATTCCTTCCCTTCCAATCAGGCAATCAGAATTACTCCCTGGATCAACGACCCCTCTCTAGTAACTATAACCTGTAATATTATTACACTCCAGAAATACATCCAGGCCCCTCTTGAACTCTTTTAGTGAACTTACCATCACCACCTCCTCAGGCAGAGAGTTCCATAATCTCACTGCTCTTACCGTAAAGAATCCTCTTCTATGTTTGTGTACAAACCTTCTTTCCTCCAGACGCAGAGGATGTCCCCTCGTCACAGTCCTGGGGATAAATAGATCATAGGAGAGATCTCTGTACTGACCCCTGATATATTTATACATAGTTATTAGATCTCCCCTCAGTCGTCTTTTTTCTAAAGTGAATAACCCTAATTTTGATAATCTTTCTGGGTACTGTAGTCCACCCATTCCAGTTATTACTTTAGTTGCCCTCCTCTGAACCCTCTCCAGCTCTACTATGTCTGCCTTGTTCACAGGAGCTCAGAACTGTACACAGTACTCCATGTGTGGTCTGACTAGTGATTTGTAAAGTGGCAGGACTATGTTCTCATCACGGGCATCTATGCCTCTTTTGATGCAACCTATTATCTTATTGGCATTGGCAGCAGCTGTCTGACACTGGTTTCTCCAGCTTAGTTTGCGGTTCACTAAAATTCCTAGGTCCTTTTCCATGTCAGAGTTACCCAATATTTTACCATTTAGTATGTACTGGTGACTTGCATTATTCCTTCCCATATGCATAACCTTACATTTGTCAGTGTTAAACCTCATCTGCCACTTCTCTGCCCAAGCTTCCAGTCTATCCAGATCCATCTGTAGCAGTGCACTGTCCTCTTCTGTGTTAATTACTTTACACAGTTTAGTGTCATCTGCAAAAATTGATATTTTACTGTGCAAGCTTTCTACAAGATCATTAATAAATATATTGAAGAGAATAGGGCCCAATACTGACCCCCTGTGGTACCCCACTAGTTACAGTGACCCAATCTGAGTATGTACCATTAATAACCACCCTCTGTTTTCTATCACTGAGCCAGTTACTTACCCACATACAGACATTTTCTCCCAGTGCAAGCATTCTCATTTTATATACTAACCTTTTATGTACAGTGTCAAATGCTTTGGAGAAGTCCAGATATACGACATCCATTGATTCACCCCGGTCCAGTCTAGAACTTACCTCCTCATAGAAACTGATTAAATTAGTTTGACATGACCGATCCCTCATGAAGCCATGCTGATATGGAGTTATTTGCTTATTTTCATTGAGGTACTCCAAGATAGCATCTCTTAGAAAACCTTCAAAGGGTGGTGATCGTTAAAGGGGTTCTGCAGTTTTTTCAAACTGATTATCTATCCTCTGGATAGATCATCAGCATCTGATCGGCAGGGGTCCGACACCCGGGACCAAGCTGATCAGCTGTTTGAGAAGGCAGCGGCGCTGCAGGAGCGCCGCGGCCTTCTCTGTGTTTACCGCAGGCCCAGTGACGTCACGACTATCACTGGCCTGGGCGGGGCTAAGCTCCGTTCACATGAATGGAGCTTAGCCGCACCCAGGCCAGTGATAGTAGTCGTGACGTCACTGGCCTGCGGTAAACACAGAGAAGGCCGCGGCGCTCCTGCAACGCCGCTGCCTTTTCAAACAGCTGATCAGCTTGGTCCCGGGTGTCGGACCCCTGCCGATCAGATGCTGATGATCTATGCAGAGGATAGATCATCAGTTTGAAAAAACTGCAGGACCCCTTTAATACAAATAAGAAATACATACTCTCTTATAGGTAAAGTGCACAACATTTCTTATGCCCAAGTGGGGTATTCTGGTTACTGAAAGGAACTAGGACAGGATAGGTTATAACTGGCTGAAAACGGGGGTCCCATATCATCGTCCTGATGGAGCGGCACGTCAAGCATACACTTGACCATTTCCAGCAGTCCTGGACAACCCCTTTGAATCAAATGAATGAAACTAAAATACACAAAACGTTAACTTACCTCAAGCCCTTAACGGCTATGTACACCTTCAGAGGTAAATTTTTTTATAATTGAATTTACTCATTTTGGGCTAAAAATAATTTTTTCAATTGGTCTTTTATTAAAAATATTGAGCAATTCTGTCACAAGAGTTAAAGGGGTATTCCCATCTCACAAATGTAGCTTGTATAGTTAGATATGGCCATACCAATATTATTACTAATAGAATGTATTTATATAAAATGTACCATTTAGAAGATTTGCCTATTTGTATATCCATTGTCCCACCTACCAGTCATGCCGTTGCCCCTAGTTACGGCCACCGCGGGGCCATGTAGTAGTGGTGGTCATCTTGCTCCTTTTCAAACCCGCTCTGAGGTAACTGCTGTATTGTGAACACACGTTGCATGAGCATGCGCAGACACATCTTAGGGTACTTTCACATCTGCGTTTTGGACGCTACCAGTCCAAAACACAGCGGTCAGGATCCATCCAAAACGCAGACTTTATAAACGGATCCTGCTCCATAGAGATTAATTGATCTTGGAACAGGATCCGTTTCTCTGCGTTTTGGAAGCGCAGACAAAAATGCTACAATCCTAAGATGTGTCTGCACATGCTGATGCAATGTACATTCACAATACAGCAGTTACCTCAGAGCGGGTCTGAACAAGAGCAAGCCGGCCACCACTACTACATGGCCACGGTGGCCGTAACTAGGGGCAACGGCCTGATGTGTGTGGGACAATGGATATACAAATAGGCAAATCTTGTAAACTGTACATTTTATATAAATACATTCTATTAGTAATAATATTTGTATGGCTATATCTAACTATACAAACTACATTTGTGAGATGGGAATACCCTTTTAACCGCTTGTCACGACAGGGAAACAAGGGATAGTGTGCCCTGTCTGAACCCCACCTCTTTCCCTGCCTACTTACAGTAGATGCCCTAGGCGACAAAACCGTAACTTGGAGACGGTCCCTATGCTGAGTACGTGCACAGGGTAGGGAAGGGAACACAGGGAAAGACGAACACAGACAGAAACAAACACAATAGCAGAATCGTCAGCAAGCCAAGTCAAGAACAGGAGGTCACGTCAAATACCGAGGGGAATCACAAAAGCGTAGTCTAAGTCCAAAGCCAAAATCCAATATACCAATAATCCAAAAGCAAGGTCCAACACACAGCACTGATCTCAGAAGACTAATCACAGGCATCTGAGTGAGGCAGTTGCCATCTTTAAATAGCCCGCCCAGGATCATGTGATGTGGCCAGCATCACATGACCTGAGGCGGAGCAAGCTGTCCAAACAATATGTAAAGTAGCCATGTGGTGTGATCAGCACCACATGGCTAAACCCAAACAGAGAATTAACTCATGAAGTGCTGGCTGACAAGACCAGCACTTCAATTCACTATTGCTCGTCTCTAGGGGGCGGAGAGGTCCGGCGACGTCGTGCAGAGGGAGCGCGACGCCGACCTCGCGTGACAGTGCTGTGTAAATTGTACGTTTTACTTTCACTTTGTGCCAGTCAGCTTATAAACATGGTAACATAGTTTATAAGACCGAAAAAAGACATCTGTCCATCCAGTTCGGCCTGTTTTCCTATAAGTTGATCCAGAGGAAGGCAAAAAACCCCTGTGAGGTAGAAGCCAGTTTTCCCCACTTTAGGGAAAATATTCCTTCCCGACTCCAATCAGGCAATCAGAATTACTCCCTGGATCAACAACCCCTCTCTAGTAACTATAACCTGTAATATTATTACCCTCCAAAAATACATCCAGGCCTCTCTTGAACGCTTTTAGTGAACTTACCATCACCACCTCCTCAGGCAGAGAGTTCCATAGTCTCACTGCTCTTACCGTAAAGAATCCTCTTCTATGTTTGTGTGCAAACCTTCTTTCCTCCAGACGCAGAGGATGTCCCCTCGTCACAGTCCTGGGGATAAATAGATCATGGGAGAGATCTCTGTACTGACCTCTGATATATTTATACATAGTTATTAGATCTCCCCTCAGTCGTCTTTTTTCTAAAGTGAATAACCCTAATTTTGATAATCTTCCTGGGTACTGTAGTCCTCCCATTCCAGTTATTACTTTAGTTGCCCTCCTCTGAACCCTCTCCAGCTCTGCTATGTCTGCCCAGAACTGTACACAGTACTCCATGTGTGGTCTGCAGGGCTGTGGAGTCGGAGTTGTGGAGTCGGAGTCGGTATAAAATGGACCGACTCATAAAATATATAATGAATTCGTACATTTAGTTCAGTGCAATAAGTGCTGAATATATTTTTATAAGAATTTGTGAAAATGATGAAATGTCCTATAAATGTCTGTTCTTTTCCTGATCTAAGGACTTAGGCTTTTAGTTGAGATGACTGTGTGCTGCCCTTTATGTCCAGTGCATGTTCTCTTTGTATGCTTTATGTTTCCTCTGAGCTCATGTTTGGAGAGGTTAGCTGCTCTCATGGCTTCTATCTGCTGATGTAAAACACCTAGAGCCTTATGTATAAAAAATGTCTAGGTGTAGAAGTTTATTTGTTGCCCATAGCAACCAATCAGAGATCCCCTTTCATTTCATATAGTGCTCTGGAGAAATGAAAGGGGAGCTCTGATTGGTTGCTATGGGCAACAAAAAAATTCTTAGACCTAGACAGTTTTCATACATCAGGCCCAGAGGCGTAGCTACTGGGGGGAGAGGGAGGGCAGGGGAGGCGATGCTCCGGGCCCAATACTTCTGGGGGGGGCCCAGCAGGGATGGCCTTAGTACAATCAGGCGAATACAAGTGAGCGCTTCCATTATGGAGTCTGATGGGGGCACATTCTGCTGATCTGAGGTCTGATGGGGGTACATTCTGCTGATCTGAGGTCTGATGGGGGTACATTCTGCTGATCTGAGGTCTGATGGGGGTACATTCTGCTGATCTGAGGTCTGATGGGGGCACATTAACCCCTTTGCGCCCAGCGCCGTACATGTACAGCGCTGGGGCGATGCGGGCACATGGCAGCCGCTCGCAAGTGCGGGGGGCGTCATGGCCGGCAAGTCTCTGCTGTTTTTAACAGCAGAGACTTGCCGCTACGTACCGCCATCGGCGGCGTCTTCCTGGGAGTTTAGATGCCGTGATCACACGTGATCACGGCATCTAGTTGCGTCTCAACCTGGAAGCATTCGCTTCCGGGTGGTGTACAGACACCCCGTGTGGCCAATCGGGGTGTCTGTACACCATATGAAAACTGTAATCCTCGCTGGTGAGGATTACAGTTTTCAAAGTGCAATTCTTCTTCTGGCCACTAGATGGCAGGCCAGGATAAGAAATGAGCAATTCTTGGATTTCTGAGTCTATAAAATCCCTGATTGCTCATAAAGAAAAAAAAAAAAGCCACAATATATAAGCCCATATTTGAGATTTCAAATAGTAAAAAAAAAATTAAAAAAAAAATGTAAAAAAATATATAAAAGATAAAAAAGATATAAAAGTTCAAATCACCCCCCTTTCCGTATAATTAATAAAAAAAATACCTAAATAAGAATAAATATAGACATCATGGTATCACCGTGACCGAAAATGCCCGTACTTTTAAAATATAAAAAAAAAAATTCCAATACGGCGAATTGTGTGGCGGAAAAAAGCGTCCAAATGGTGATTTGCCATTTTTTGTCGCTTTTTTTTTCTAAAAAAAATTAAATAAAAAGTGATCAAAAAGTCATACACACCCCAGAATGGTATCAATAAAAACTTCAGATCGTCCCGCAATAAATGAGCCCCCATACAGCTCTGTACACATAAATACCAAAAAGTTATACGGGTCAAGATTTGACAAGGGGAAAAAAAAAAAAAAAGGGCAACTTTCTAATTATTTTATCACTATGAAAACGCAGGAAAAACTATACATATTAGGTATTGCCGGATTCATACTGACCAGTAGAATGAAAGTAACGGATCAGTTTTAATGCACATCGAACACTGTAAATAAGAAACCCGTAGAACTGTAGCGGAATAGCGTTTTCTTTGCAATTTCACCCGGTTTGGAATTTTTTTCCCGCTTCCCACTACACCATATGCAATATTAAATGGTGGCGTTGGAAAGTACAACTTGTCCCGCAAAAAACAAGCCCTCATACAGCTATGTGAACAGAAAAATAAAAGAGTTATGGCTGTTTGAAGGCAGGGAGCGCAAAACGAAAATGCATAACCGAAAAAACCTCCGGGCGCGAAAGGGTTAAGCCGATCTGAGGTCTGATGGGGGCACATTAAGCCGATCTGAGGTCTGATGGGGGCACATTAAGCCGATCTGAGGTCTGATGGGGGCACATTCTGTTGATCTGAGGTCTGATGGGGGTACATTCTGCTGATCTGAGGTCTGATGGGGGCACATTCTGCTGATCTGAGGTCTGATGGGGACACATTCTGCTGATCTGAGGTGTCATGGGGGCACAATACGCTGATCTGAGGTCTGATGGGGGCACATTAAGCCGATCTGAGGTCTGATGGGGGCACATTAAGCCGATCTGAGGTCTGATGGGGGCACATTAAGCCGATCTGAGGTCTGATGGGGGCACATTAAGCCGATCTGAGGTCTGATGGGGGCACATTAAGCCGATCTGAGGTCTGATGGGGGCACATTCTGCTGATCTGAGGTCTGATGGGGGCACATTCTATTGATCTGAGGTCTGATGGGGGCACAATACGCTGATCTGAGGTCTGATGGGGGCACAATACGCTGATCTGAGGTCTGATGGGGGCACATTAAGCCGATCTGAGGTCTGATTGGGGCAAGGGACTGTTA
This sequence comes from Rhinella marina, assembly GCA_900303285.1. Taxonomy (NCBI): domain Eukaryota; kingdom Metazoa; phylum Chordata; class Amphibia; order Anura; family Bufonidae; genus Rhinella; species Rhinella marina. Next base: position 81,619 of record ONZH01028528.1, read on the forward strand.
GTTTAGTGATGTAAAAGCTGGGGACAGATTTCCTTTAACATAGGAGTCCCCTTTTTTACTCCTATTAATCCTATATTTTACTGCATTATGTGGTAGAGTATTTAGAGTAGGGTATGTAGAAAGTCTATTGTACTGTACTTAACAGCATAGGCTACTTTCACACTAGCGTTTTAAAATTCCGGTATTGAGTTCCGTCATAGGGGCTCAATACCGGAATAAAACGCTTCAGTTTTGTCCCCATTCATTGTCAATGGGGACAAAACTGAACTGAAGACAACGGAATGCTCCTGAAAGCATTCTGTTCCGTCTTCAGACTGGAGAACAAACCGCAGCATGTTGCGGTTTGCTCTCCGGTCCAGGCATCCGCACCAAGACGGATCCGGAATGACCCCCAATGCAAGTCAATGGGGGTGGATCCGTCTGGTGTGACCACAATGGTAACCGGATCCGCCCTCCATTGACTTTCAATGGAGTTCATGACGGATCCGGCTACACATACAGACATAGACATAGACATAAACATACACAGACATATACACATACAAATACACATACATACTTACATGCACCCCGGCAGGTCTTCAGAGCGTCGGAGGGACAGAACGGCGTGCACAGGTGACGATTCCACCAGGCGCCCAGCAGAGGGCGCTGTGGGGAATCGTCACCTGTGTGAGCCGTCCTGCTTCTCCGTCGCTCTGAAGACCTGCCGGGAGCATGTAAGTATGTATGTATGTGTATTTGTCTGTGTATATGTGTGTGTGTCTGTGTGTGTGTGTATGTATGTATGTACTGTGTGACGTGTGGGGCCGGAGCGTGGTTCCGGCTCCACACATGTCGCTGTGGCAGTCCTGATCCGGCAGCACCCTTCACCTGCCGGATCAGGCCTGCCACTAGTGTGAAAGTAGCCATAGATGATCTAGCAGTTTATATAGTCATCTTGCTAATACAGTATTATAACCACAACTAGTAGTATGTGCCTGTGAAGTTGGAAACGTGCGTTTGGGAAGCCAATAAGTGGGGGGGCCCACTCAAGTATGTTTCGCCCCCCCCCCCCATGTGCTGAACCTCTAGCTACGCCTCTGATCAGGCCCTAAGTGAGCTGTACCCAGAGAAGCCGGATAGATTACAAACTGTTTTTGTCATGACTTATCTGTACTATTGATTTTATGCAAATTTGTTTAAAGTTATCACTTAAACATGCTCCATGTATGAGGGAGTAGGAGTCGGAGTCTGAGTCTGAGTCGGGGTGAGGGGAAATTGAGGAGTCGGAGTCGGGGCTTTGGCTTACCGACTCCACAGCCCTGGTGGTTTTGCCTTCCTCTGGATCAACTTATAGGAAAACAGGCCGAACTGGAGATGGACAGATGTCTTTTTTCGGCCTTATGAACTATGTTACTGTAGTCCACCCATTCCAGTTATTACTTTAGTTGCCCTCCTCTGAACCCTCCCCAGCTCTGCTTTGTCTGCCTTGTTCACAGGAGCCCAGAACTGTACACAGTACTCCATGTGTGGTCTGATTAGTGATTTGTAAAGTGGCAGGACTATGTTCTCATCACGTGCATCTATGCCTCTTTTGATGCAACCTATTATCTTATTGGCCTTGGCAGCAGCTGTCTGACACTGGTTTCTACAGCTTAGTTTGCTGTTCACTAAAATTCCTAGGTCCTTTTCCATGTCAGAGTTGAGGTCTGATGGGGGTATAGTAGGCTTTTTTATATTTTTACTAACATAAGAAAATCGAGATTTAAATCGTGAATCGTCCAAAATTTAAAAAAAAAAAAAAAAAAAAAAGATTTTTTTTTTTGGCCATATCGCCCAGCTCTACCTCATTATGATTTGCCGCCTCGTCTAATTATTTAGAAGTAGATTTTCTGTGGACTCTGGTATATTAGGTGGTTTATAATAAACTCCTATTAGTATTGTATTATTGTTTTTGGCTCCATTTATTTCTACCCACAGTAACTCCACATCTTCATGTTCCTCACTTATATCTTCCCGGAGTGTGGGCCTAATTTACATAGAGGTCATAAACACTTATTTTAAAGGGGTTGTCTTATCTTGCTATTAAGCCTAATTCACATTTCCGTGGAGCACAGTCCGTAAAATCCCGGACCGTGCTCCTTCTGAGGACGGGAACACACGAGGACGGGAGCGCACCGCGTCATTGGTTGCTATGACACTGTGCGCTTCCTGAGGCCGCCGCTGTACAGTGATACACTATCTCAGGAAGCGCACGGCGTCATAGCAACCAATGACGCCGTGCGCTCCCGTCCTCAGAAGGAGCACGGTCCGGGATTTCACGGATCGTCTCGGACTGTTTTCCACGGAAATGTAAATTATGCTTTACTTAGGGAAACTGCATACCTTGCTTTGCTATGCTATTTCAGTAGCTCTCATGCATGGCAATGAGAGCTAATGAAACAACAGTGTGCCGGATGGTGGTCGGGACTGTGTCTCATCTCGCCTTAATATTATTACTTTACATGACACTACCCGATTTTTAGGCAGATAATGGCCAATGAGCGTTCGCATAAACAAGGATTAGTGATCATCTAGTAGTCTTAGGCTACTTTTACACTAGCGTTTTTGCTGGATCCTGCAGGGCTCAGCAAAAATGCTTCCATTACTGATAATACAACCATCTGCATCCGTTATGAACGGATCCGGTTGTATTATCTTTAACAAGACGGATCTGTCATTAACTCCATTGAAAGTCAATGGGGGACGGATCCATTTTCTATTGTGCCAGATTGTGTCAGAGAAAACGGATCCGTCCCCATTAACTTGCATTGTGGGTCATGACAGATCCGTCTTGCTCCGGTATGAGAGCGGAACGGAATGCATCTTGGAGCACTCCCTTCTGTTCAGTTACATTTTGTCCCCATTGACAATCAATGGGGACAAAACTGAAGCGTTTTTCTCCGGTATTGAGACCCTATGACGGATCTCAATACCGGAAAATAGAAACGCTAGTGTGAAAGTAGCCTTATAATTGCCCAATGATCATCAGGTAATCCAAATCTTTTCACATTCAAAAATTATCGTTTGCAGATCCTGGTGTCTAATAACGATCTGCCGCTGCAAACCACTATACAGCAGGAGGAAAAGCGATGGCATAGCAATCGCTCCTCTCTATGCTGCGGAGGAGATCGCTGCGTGTAATAGCAGACGATTTCCAGGAGGGAACGTTTTCCTCCTGACAATCGTTTGCCACATGTGGCTGTGTAATACAGCTTTAAAAGGGGTTCTCTGGGAATTAGGAAAATAAAAATAATTAAATATCACTTTATTATAAATATATTTCTAAATCCCTTTCATTAATTATAATGGCTCATTTTGTATACAGAATCAATTATTAGGAGAAATAAAATGGTGGCCATCCTATTAGTCCACACAAAACCTGTACTAATTACACAGCAGGACAAGTTACTTCACATCACTAGAGGTAAAGAGCTGCCTCGTCCTAATTATCAGGGATTATGATCCTGAATACAACAGATAAGATCTTCAACTGAATCTATGTGGGAATGGAGTTCATGAGGAGACATGAAGTACAAAGAGGATGAAAGAACAGACTGTAGTAATGGAGAATGCATACAGGTGCTGCTGTTCATTAGCCACATCCCCACCACCTCTCTGTACTTCATGTCTCCTCAAACTCCATTCCTACAGAGATTCAGCTAAAGGTCTTATCTGTATTCAGGATCATAATTCCCAACAAGTGGAGCAGAGAGGAGGATGATGCAGCTCAAGTACTGTGAAGAAACTTGTCCTCCTGTGTGATTAGGACAGGTTCTGTGTGGACTAATAGGATGGCAACCATTTTATTTCACCTAATGATTGTTCCCTATACAAAGCAAGCCATTTTACCTAATGAAAGGTATTTGGGAATATTTTTATAATAAAGTAATATATTTTTTTTTACACTAATTAATTTATTACGTGGAGAAAGACATTTCTCCAATTAGTTGTCTTTATTTTTCTTTTTTAGTTTTTGTTCTACAGCCTGCTGTGCTTCCTATTCACAGCAGGCTGCTCTCACTGAGCTTACAGAGAATCCGTCAGATGACAGATTTTCTGTAGCCCCTCCTGGGAGCGTGCACATTTTCTCTCCCTCCCCTGCAGTGGTTCTCCCTTCACCCTCTCCCCCTCAACAGGGCAATCACCCCCCAGGATGGCTCTCGCAATACTAGCAGCGGGGACAGGACCCCCCACACCCCAAGTTCAGGATTGCGGCTGCAGCGGTTCCCCATCCCTACCTCCATGCTGCCGACAGGGAAACAAACCCAGCGGTCCTTCATCCCTCCTCTCAAACAACCCCCCCCCCCCCCAGGGAAGGCAGGTGCAGCCGTCATCCAACCCCGCCCCCCCCCCCTCCATCACCGTTCAGAATGGCAGGCAAAGCCGTCCTCCGTCCAGGATGGCCGAGCGCTGCAGAGTGTAAACTGTAACATACAGTTGACACTCTGCTTGATAACCCCTTCCATGACCGCTGTATGGAAGGAGCTAACCATCGGGCCACTGCGCTGCTGTGGCAGCGACCCAATTGTTACCATGGCAACCGGACGCTTTCACCAGTCATCCAGCTTGCCATAGTATATCTGAGCATGACCAAGCTTCGGCTAAAGAAACCACTATAATATAACTTTTAATTAGATCAATAAAAACGTATAGGACAGACACACAATAAGTGACAATGTTGGGGGATGAAATAAACATCAATGAATATATGGGCCAGGTAAGAACAAAGGGCAGAAAAAACTGACCCTACCGGCTATCCCTAACCATCTGGCGGCCCTGCCTCAATACAGAATAGCCGCCCCGACAGGGGCGATCCCGTGTCTCGAACCTCCTAGGGTCCCTAGGATGGCCCTGACACAGGATAGTGCCCCAAACCACAATAACACCAAAAGTGGACAAATATACAAAGTCAGTCGGTCTGTTGCGTTAAAGATATAGATAACTTGCTCAATTAATTATAAACGATAATAAGCTGGTACAATTGGGCTCAGATAGCATTTGCCCTAAAATGCATTCACAATTCCCATAATGATACTGTACATAAAATGGTAACGATTGGTAAAATAGAGCATAGATGGTATAAGCCCTAATATACACACAATTACCAACGCATTTTACTGAACCCGCAAGGTTCCAGATCATCAGGAGAGAAAAGAAAAGAAACAGTGACTCCAGGGGATAATACCCCTGAAATAATGAACCAGCAAAATATATTACCAAAAAACCAACATAGTAAACAGGTGGTTACACATAACGTAGTGACAGAGTAGATCACTATGACCAGTGGAAAAGGTTCGATTATATATCAGTTCCAAAGTAAGTAGATATTAATCATTATAGATATACAAAAGAACTGATATCAATAAAAAAACACTTGGATTACAGTTATGGACTGACCAATTCAGATATATATAAGATACATATAAAGGCGTCATCAGCCATAAGCAAGTAAACCAGGTACCCCTGCACTGTGCCAGAATGCACTATGATAAGCGAGGAAAAACCTAGTTGCCACCTGTAACTACATCCAATAAATTATACTTGCGAGACCATGCTGATAAATGGACACCGCAGTGCCGCCGCCTCTCCGTCTGAGCAGTGATGGTGACCTGGCTGTATATGGGGTATAATTGGAAGTAATCCGCAGCACTCCAAATAGTTGAATTCACTTGTAGTTTATTTGAATCCCATATAGCAGATGTACAGAAAAAATAGCGACGTTTCGGCTCATTGAGCCTTTTTCAAGCAAAAAGGCTCAATGAGCCGAAACGTCGCTATTTTTTCTGTACATCTGCTATATGGGATTCAAATAAACTACAAGTGAATTCAACTATTTGGAGTGCTGCGGATTACTTCCAATTATACTACATATTGCGGGATCCCAAAGCCAGGACCTGGATCTGCGTGCACCCAAACAAAGGAGGTGGTGGACATTGTATAACCTATTACAGGTAAAAGCGGTGCTGTTTCTACCTACTACTAAAATCTGGCTGTATATGGGGCCACATGCAGAAGGAGACACCAGAGGGAACGCCTAAGCACGGCGCGCTGCTTTTTAAAGCCGAGACAATCCCTGTATAATCACGTGACCGGCGCTGCGTTCCACAGAACCAGGAAGTACAAAAAACTTTATACAGATAGCATCTGCGGACAATTAGACACTGCTACAGAAGGAATAGGGGCTAGCAGACAAACTTAGGAGTAGTAACATGGGTTTAGAAACCTCTGATCTTCCAGGCTTCGATGCCCTGGCGGATCTTATGAATGAGAGTGAGAGACCGAAAGGACATGGTCCCTTCATTAATTTTTGCAACAAAAGTGTCAGAAATCCTCCCAAGGGCAGTGATTCTCATATTGATCTGCTTTTAGACTCTGTGATCAGAGATATCAATCTTCTCTCTGTGGCATCTCATCTGAAAAATGTATACCTTCGATGAGATGATGAGTCTTAGAGATCTGGGCAAGAATAGAAAAGTGGTAGTCAAACCATCGGACAAGGGGGGGGCAACACTGTGATTTTAAATCACGAACAGTATACTGACATGTGTTCGTCCCTCTTGACTGATATAAACAACTATGAAATATTGAGATCTGACCCCACTACTTATACCTATAAATATGAGCTTTTCTGCCCTTTTACAGGATGCCCTAAGCAACAATTTAATCAATCGCAGAGAACAGGAATATTTTCTTGCCACCCTTCCAAAAATAGCGACCTTTTATTGCCTACCGAAGGTGCATAAGGGCTTGGATCCCTTAAAGGGTTGCCCGATAGTTTCGGGGGTGGGTAATCTTTCCCAACATTTGGGGACATATATAGATCAGATATTGCGACCATTTTTAACTACCTTACCGTCCTACCTCAGAGACACGACAGATCTTTTGCAAAGATTGGAGGGGATTAATATCGAACCAGGTACTTTTTTGGCGTCTATTGATGTTGAGGCGCTATACACCTCAATCCCTCACGACAAGGGGCTTGTAGCAGTCAAATACTATCTTGACAGCAGGAGTATTGACCTCCTCCATTATGTCCTCACACATAATTATTTTGTGTTCAACTCTCAATTCCACCACCAGCTCAGGGGCACCGCTATGGGGAGCCCTTGTGCTCCCACATATGCAAATTTGCTCCTGGGCTGGTGGGAGGATACTATAGTGTTCACAGAAGGGATGGCATCATGGACCAAATTCATCCCTCTTTGGGTCCGCTATATAGATGATGTCCTGCTCCTGTGGATGGGATCAATTGAGGGTTTTAAAGAGTTTATGAAAATATTAAACATCAATACGATTGGATTATTGGATTATTCTTTACCTCAGAGATCCAGAGTGAATCAATAGCCTTTTTGGATGTAAAAATCTTTAAAGATGATAACAATTCTCTATCTACCACTCTATATCGTAAGAGCACGGCCACTAATAGCCTCCTGAGATTTGAGAGTTTCCATCCTACTCCATTGAAAAAAGGTATTCTAAAGGTCAGTTTCTCCACCTGAAGCGTAATTGCTCAGTAGATGATGACTTTGAATATGAAGCCCGGTGTATGTTTGACAGATTCAAGAAAAGGGGTTACCCTGATAAGGTTCTTTTCCAGGCTTGGAACTATGCACGATCTAGGGATCGTTCATCACTGCAAATACAACCTCGGAAACAAGATGATAACCTTAGAATTATTGGTTCCTATGATACAGGTAGTGATGTAGTCAGAGGGATTCTCTGTCCATAGCCTTTAAGCCACATTCTTATCAGTAAGATAAGAACTGAGCTTTAATGAGTGTTTATAATGTCAGACCAGAGATAAACTGGGTGACAGAGATAATTCAGATCCTCCTACTACAGTGGCATACCAATATGCCTTAGACCTTTCCCACCATTCATCAAGCAGGGCAGACTATGAACAGCACAGGCTGCACATTGAATGTAGGCAGGCTATTATAGCTAAATGGTAAAGTAGATGGAAGAGGTACTATATTGGACTGTAGTATTCAGGGTAAATTTCCGTGTTGGCACTTTGCGATAAATAAGTGGATTTTGGGTTGCAGTTTGGGCACTCTGTCTCTAAAAGGTTCACCATCACTGCACTAGAGCATCTCAGCCATATACGGAAAAAAAGGTTCCACATTTAAGACCAATTTAAAAATATTTTTATATGAGTACAATGCAATAATAAAGTAAATAAATAAATCCCAAAAGGTGTACATAGCCTTTAAGTACCGGGTCCATTTTAGTTTTTGCGTTTCGGATTTTTCCTTCCCATGTTTCAATGGCTATAACCTTTTCATTTTCCATTCATCCATTCCATTTTTCCAGCCATATAGGTTAATAGGGCTTATTTTTGCGGAATAAATTGATTTTTTTTAATGGCACCATTTCATTTACCATGTCTTGTATTGGGAAAAAAATTCTATGTGGGGTTAAATTGAAAAAAACCCAAAATTCCACCAAGGTTTTTTGGGTTTTGATATTATGGCGTTCACTGTGCAAAAATGACATGACGTCCTTATTCTGCAGGTCAATAGGAATACAAAACTTTTTTTGTTTTACTTCTACTAAAAATCTTTGGAAAAAAAAAAATCTACATTTTCTTTGCATCACCTTTTTCTGATAGCTATAACTTTTTAAAAATATTTCTGTCCACAGAGCTGTATGGAGACTTGTTTTTTGTGGGATGAACTGTCGATTTTATTGGTACCATTTTGGGATGGCATACAACTTTTTGATCATTGTTATTCAATTTTTTTTGGGGAGAACAAGGTGGCTAAAAAATGTTGAATCGCGCGTTTTTATTTGTTTTTCCATTACTGTATATACACTGTGCAGGAAAAATATTTTTATATTTTAATAGTTGAGACATTTTCGGATGCAGCAATATCTATAATGCCTATTTTTTTATTGTTTATATATTTTTTATAAGTAAATTTGGGAAAGAGGGGTAATTTAAACTTTTAATATTTGGTGTTTTTTTTATTTTTTATAGACTTTTTTCACAGCAACTTTTACCCTCCTTAGGCCCCTTTCACACGAGCGAGTTTTCCGCGCGGGTGCAATGCGTGACGTGAACGTATAGCACCCGCACTGAATCCTGACTCATTCATTTCAAAGGGTCTGTTTACATGAGCGTTTTTTTCACCCATCAGTTCTGCGTTGCGTGAAAAACGCAGCATGTTCTATATTCTGCGTTTTTCACGCAGCCCTGGCTCCATAGAAGTGAATGGGGCTTCAGTGAAAAACGCATGGCATCCTGAAGCAAGTGCGGATGCAGTGCGTTTTTCACTGATGGTTGCTAAGAGATGTTGTTTGTAAACCTTCAGTTTTTTTATCACGCGCGTGAAAAAAACATCAAAACGCATCACACCCGCGCAGAAAGAAACTGAACAACTAAACTCAATCGCAGACAAAACTGACTGAACTTGCTTGCAAAATGGTGCGAGTTTCCCTGAACGCATCCGGACCTGATCCGTCACGCTCGTGTGAAAGGGGCCTTAGGGATCTAGAACCTGGGATCTTTTGATCCCTTTTCCCATTTCCTCTAATAGAGATTCTATTAGGGTGAATGGGATTTTGATGTGCTACCTCATCAGGGAGGTTACTATGACAGCCCTGTGAAGCCTCAGCAGGCCCCAGGCTGTCATGGTTACTGATAGGTGCCCCACAATTTCACTTTGGGGGCTCCGATCAGAAGGCATAGAGGGCACATCCCTCTGCCTAACCTCAAAGAATCTGTGATCATTGTTGATTGCAGCATCTGAGGGGTTAAATGTTGGGGTTCGGCGTGATTGCTGTTCCCCGCCCCATTGCAGGTGGATGTCTGCTGTACTCTACAGTCAGCACTCGCCACGTATTGAGTGGGCAGACTGCAGCAGCCTGCTCCATACAAGCACTCAGCCACTGTGACGTACTGGTGTGTCACAGTGCCTGAAGAAGTTAACCCCTTCCTAACCTGCGTCGTACATGTACGGCGCTGGCCGGGACTTTAAACATGGCGCCCGATTGTGTGTACGGTGGGCACAATAGCTGCCAAGTGTACAGCAGACACCTGCAGCTAAAGTCTGCAATCAGCGGTAATGCCGATTGCAGACTTTTAACCCTTCAGATGCTGTGGTCAAAGGCGCACTTCCGGATGTGCTCCGACTCCGTTCGGCAGAGATCAGGGGAGCCGGAAGCACTGTGCGGCAGCTTCAGTCCTCCAGAATGAACTGAAGCTGCTCCATAGGAATACACTGAAACTCTTATATACTCCAATGCTAGTAAATTGGAGGGTATGAGAGAAGCAATCTGATTCCCTAATAAATATATAAAAAGTTTAAAAAATATATATATATATATATATATATATATATATATATATATATATATAATGTAAATGAAAAACAATTTAAACAATAAAAAAAAAAAAAATACCCATCATGGGTATCACCGCGTGCAAAAACGTCCATACTATTAAAATATTAAAACTTTTTATATACAACTTAAGTAGAGAAGGCAGTTGTCACTGCCATGAGTGTTACATAGTTGTTAAGGTTGGAAAAAGACAAAAAGTCTATCAAGAGTGTATTCATAGATCAGGGGTCAGCAACCTCCAGCACTCCAGGTGTTGTGAAACTACATCTCCCATCGTGCACACTTGCTTGGCTGTTCTCTAAACTCCCACACAAGTGGAAGGAGCATGCTGGGAGTTGTAGTTTTACAACAGCTGTAGTGCCGAAGGTTGCTGATACCCGACATAGATTGACAGGAAAACCAATGCATCAGAAGTGTGTTTTCACTGGACGTGCTCAGCCCATTATAGCTCCAACTCTTACACACAACTCTTACCACAATATGAAGAACAGAAAAACAGCTGCACTCACCAAAAATCTTTTTGCAGCTTTTATTGTTTTCTTCATAAAAAAACACAGGGATGCAGGTACAGCACAGCAAAAAAAGGCAACAGCCATTTCGCGCCTCCTGCGCTTCCTCAGGCCTCAAAACGTTACGACGTCGGTGTCATCACCATGACTACATAAGACAACTTCACAAACAATATTAAAAGCAACTATACAAACACCACAAGATCATTTTTATCGTTCAATCCCAAAGGACCCATCGCATTTGTTCTAATAATCCATGAAGCCTCCTTTTGGAGAAGTACCGTATTTTTCGCCCCATAAGACGCACTTTTTCCCCCCCAAAATGCCCCGCGTCTTATAGAAGCGCTCATTAGCACCGGACGACAAGGAAGAGGTGAAGACTTTGTACTTACTGCTTCCTGGTCCTCCGTTCGGCTGTACAGCACACAGCGTGAGGTCGCTCTGTGACCTCACGCTGTGCGCGCCGGGTCACAGCCAGCGGCAGGGAGAAGAAGAGAAAGTGTGGGCAGAAAGGAGCGGCGGCATCCAGGACTGGTAAGTGGCGTTTTTATTTTATTCAATATGAGGCTGCTGGGGGCTGGCAATTTGCAATAGGGGCTGCTAAGAGGCACTGGGGGGGGGGGGCTGCTAACAGGCACTGGGGGGGGGGGCTGCTAACAGGCACTGGGGGGGGGGCTGCTAACAGGCACTGGGGGGGGGCTGCTAACAGGCACTGGGGGGGCTGCTAACAGGCACTGGGGGGGGGGCTGCTAACAGGCACTGGGGGGGCTGCTAACAGGCACTGGGGGGCTTATATGAGGCATTTAGGGGGTCTGATAAAAGGCATGGGGCTCTTATCTGAGGTCTGATTGGGGGTCTTTCACATTGAGGTCTGATCTGAGGTCTTATTGGGGTCTTATTAGGGCTGTCAGCTGAGGATGGATTAACATTGGGGGTCTGATTGGTGGTCTGACCTGATGTCTATTGAAAAATATATTTTTTCTTATTGTCCTCCTCTAAAACCTAGGTGTGTCTTATAGGGCGAAAAATACGGTATGTGACTCCTATCACCACCACGATCTGAAGAATGTACCACTTCTATACCTGTGCATCTGAGTACAATGTTTTTTTTTTTTTTTTTGTTTTTTTTTAAAGTAACATGTTTTAGTGTCTATAGTCTGAGTGCCATAGTTTTTTTTTTTTTTTTACGGTGTTCACCTGAGGGGTTAGGTCATGTGATATTTTTATAAAGCTGGTTGTTACGGACGCGGTGATACCATTTATGTCTCTTATTTATTTAACACTTTTATGTGTTTTATTTTGGGAAAAGGGCGGGGTTTTTTTACGTGAAACTATATTTTTTTTATTATGGAAAAAACTTTTTTTTTACTTTTTCTTTTATTTTTTATTTTTGTCCCACTCTGGGACTTCAACTTCTGGGGATCTGATCCCCTCTGCAATGTATTACAATACATTGTGTTTTGTAATACATTGGCTGTCAGCTTCGATGCTGACTGCCTGCCTGTGAAACCCAGCCTCAGGGGCTGGATCTCACAGGCCTCTGTAGAAGGCAGCCCCGATGCCTATGGAAGGCATCGGGCTGCCTTCTGTATCATCGGGCCCCCGTCACTGCAGTGCGGGTACCCCGTGCATGCTGTGGTAGGCTTTGATTGTGGCATACAAGGGGTTAGTACGCCGGCATCTGCGTTTTCACCGATGAAGGCGTATGCAGAAGGGGTGCGGCTGTCAGCTCCTGCACCCGCCCGATCAGCTTGACATACATGTACGTCACTGGTCCTTAAGTCACGGCCAGCTGTGACGTAAATGTACGTCAAGAGTCCTTAAGGGGTTAAATTGTGTCTTTTCTTTTAAAGTCTCATCCTGAGCTAATAAATGCCAATTGTTTAATATGGCTTTCTTAATGGCAGAAGCCATTACAGTATGATTAAAGGTCTCTCATGACCCTTGCTGTTTTTCCTGTTAGGGGGAGTAGATCATGTAGTGAGACAATTTATTTTTTGCAAAACAAAATATGTAGTATATGTCATCTTTTGTCCTTGTGGGAGATTCTATATAGTTAAGACCATCAGATGTCTATATGTTAGATTAAGGGAGCATGGGAGGTTGATAGAGACACAAATAGAAGCATTCAGATTGATAGAACACGTAGTCAGCAACAAGTACTCAGAAGTGCAAGTACAAGGGTCCCTCAAGTTACAATATTAATTGGTTCCAGGACGACCATTGTATGTTGAAACTATTGTAAGTTGAGTAATCGGTTTCAAAGCCCCAAAATGTCATCCAAGATAAGAGAAAATGAAGAGTTAAGAAAAATAAGCAGATAACTAAGACAGATAAAACAAGTCCTTACATATAACAATCAGGAATAGCTGATCACTAGCAAAAAGTATAGCTATTTTACCAGAAAAGTGTCCTTGATTGGTTGCATCTCAGTCTGAGACATTGCATGTTGAGTCTAGTTTCTACTTACGATGGGTCAGAAAAGACCATTGTATGTTGAAAATATTGTATCCTAAGGCCATTGTATCTTGAGGGATCACTGTATACAAGTGGTACAGGCTCCGAATTGTGGTGGTGAAAGGAGTCGCATACTTCTGCAAAAGGAGGCTTCATGGATTATTAGAACAAATGCGATGGGTCCTTTGGAACTGAACGATAAAAATGATCTGATGGTGTCTGTATAGTTGCTTTTAATATTGTTTGTGAAGTTGTCTTAGTTGTCTTTTTTTGCTGTGCTGTACCCCCATCCCCCGTGCTTTTTATGAAGAAAACAATAAAAGCTGCCAAAAGATTATTGGCGAGTGCCCCTGTTTTTCTGTTCTTCTTATTGTGATTAAAACATTTTTCCCACACGTCGAAATGCAAAAAAAGTCAAAATTGCTGATTCACCATTTTTAGTAGCTTCCCCTCCAAAAATAAAAAAAATAAGAAGTGATTAAAAAGTCTTACACAACCTAGAATGGTATCAATGAAAAGTACAGATTGCCCAGCAAAAAAAAAGTTAGTCCTTGCACAGCTCTGTACACATAAAAAAAAAAAGTTATAGGCTTTAGAATATTAAAATGCAAGAAAAACTATACATACAGTGGGGAAAAGGTATTTAGTCAGCCACCAATTGTGCAAGTTCTCCCACTTAAAAAGATGAGAGAGGCCTGTAATTGACATCATAGGTAGACCTCAACTATGAGAGACAAAATGAGAAAACAAATCCAGAAAATCACATTGTCTGATTTTTAAAGAATGTATTTGAAAATTATGGTGGAAAATAAGTATTTGATCAATAACAAAAGTTCATCTCAATACTTTGTTATATATCTTTTGTTGGCAATGACAGAGGTCAAACGTTTTCTGTAAGTCTTCAAAAGGGTGGCACACACTGTTGCTGGTATTTTGGCCCATTCCTCCATGCAGATCTCCTCTAGAGCAGTGATGTTTTGGGGCTGTCGCTGGGCAAACGGACTTTCAACTACCTCCAAAGGTTTTCTATGGGGTTAAGATCTGGAGACTGGCTAGGCCACTCCAGGACTTTGAAATGCTTCTTACGAAGCCATTTCTTAGTTGCCCTAGCGGTGTGCTTGGGATCATTGTCATGCTGAAAGACCCAGCCATGTTTCACTTTCAATGCCCTTGCTGATGGAAAGAGTTTTGCACTCAAAATCTCATGATACATGGCTCTATTCATTCTTTCATGTACACGGATCAGTCGTCCTGGTCCCTTTGCAGAGAAACAGCCCCAAAGCATGATGTTGCCACCCCCATGCTTCACAGTAGGTATGGATGCAACTTAGCATTCACTCTCCTCCAAACACGACGAGTTGTGTTTCTACCAAACAGTTCTACTTTGATTTCATTTGACCATATGACTTTCTTCCAATACTCTTCTGGAACATCCAAATGCTCTCTAGCAAACTTCAGACGGGCCCGAAAATGTACTGGCTTAAGCAGGGTGACACGTCTGGCACTGCAAAATCTGAGTCCCTGGCAGCGTAGTGTGCTGCAGACGGTAGCCTTTGTCATTCACTAGGTCCCTCCGTGTGGTTCTGGGATTTTTGATCACAGTTCTTGTGATCATTCTTGTGATCTCACGGGGTGAGATCTTGCGTGGAGCCCCTAATCGAGGGAGATTATCAGTGGTCTTGTATGTCTTCCATTTTCTAATTATTGCTCCCACAGTTGATTTCTTCACACCAAGCTGCTTGCCTATTGCAGATTCAGTCTTCCCAGCCTGGTGCAGGTCTACAATTTTGCTTCTGGTGTCCTTCGACAGCTCTTTGGTCTTAACCATAGTGGAGTTTGGAGTGTGACTGTTTAAGGTTGTGGACAGGTGTCTTTTATACTGATAACAAGTTCAAACAGGTGCCATTAATACAAGTAATGAGTGGAGGACAGAGGAGCCTCTTAAAGAAGAAGTTACAGGTCTGTGAGAGCCAGAAATCTTGCTTGTTTGTAGGTGACCAAATACTTATTTTCCACCATAATTTGCAAATAAATTCTTTCAAAATCAGACTGTGATTTTCTGGATTTGTTTTCTCATTTTGTCTCTCATAATTGAGGTCTACCTATGATGTCAATTACAGGCCTCTCTCATCTTTTTAAGTTGGAGAACTTGCACAATTGGTGGCTGACTAAATACTTTTTTCCCTACTGTACACTACTCACAAAAAGTGTGGCTTTGGGTGAAATGTATGGAAAACTTCAAAAAAGTTTACGCTACAGTGATATTATATCATGAAAGTAGGTCATATAAGTAGAAGCATGCAATGGTGATTTCCTCATCTCAAACTATTTTTTGAAACAAAAGCCAACAACAGTGGTGGGTATACCCCCACAAAAAAAAAAAATTGTCAGTGTCTCAATAACTTGTCATGTGACCTTGTGCATCAATTACAGCTTGACAACAACATGGAAGGTAGTGGAGTCCCACTCTTCTTGACGGGCGCTGATGTTCTGGGGTACAGAGTTACGAGGCGACTCAGCTGATGTCATAGGTTTTCAATGGGATTCAGGTCTGGAGAAAGTGCAGGCCACTCCATTTGAGGTATCCCAGTCTCCAGCAGCCGTTCCCTAATTATGTGACTTTCATGAGGTAGCGCATTGTAGCCCATGAAGATGAAATTAGGCCTGTGTTGTTCACGCAGAGGCACACTGAATTAATGATGTTATTATATAAGTAGTATGGGCTTCTCATTGTACCATTAACAAAGTGTCGGAACCGGAGCAGAGTTCAGTTTCAATTTTTAAAGTGGTTTTCCACTTTAAAAGTAAACTACCAAAGTTATTCAATGAAGTCACGTGCGACTTCGTGAATAACTTACTTCGGCTCAACGGAGCTTACTTCGCCTCCGAAGCTTGCTTCGCTCAATTCTAGTCACATTAAGTTCACCTGTAAAGGTTAGAATGCATTTTAGGTTCATCCTGAAATTTCACCCACAAGCCAAATATCCCTAACTTTTTGTGAGTACTTTATGATTATAAAGACACCAGTAATATGTGTTAGCTTAGAAGCATAGAAAAACATCACAACACCCGCCTAACATGATGACGAGGTGACATCACACGTCAGTGCACTTGAGAATTGGCGCAATTTCTTTTCTCAAGATGCTGCGATGACATCTCCGCAATCAAATAGAAGAGGAGAGTGTATATATTTTGCATTTTAACCCCGGATTAGCAAAGAAAAAAAATAGGTGTTAGTCAATGTCAGCATACCCCTATGCGCAGGTGCACGTTGCCATGGCTGAAAGCGCAAAGTAAAAATAAACACAATGCAACAACACTTTGCTAGCATAAATAATCAATACAATACTATAGAAAATGTACTAATGCTAAGTTATAATGTGATATTTTTGGCAAATACGTTTTGTACAAAATGATTTTTGCCTGTCTGCCAACGACAAGACGATCTCTTTAGGACAAAAACCTACATTAAATACTACAATTAAATTCAAGGAGTGCAGTAAAAATTAAATCAGGTCTGTAACTTACTGAATGAATGCACCTGAGGTGTCAGGCTAAAAGGTCTGATCAGTGTCTGAGAACATGGGAGACCTGAAAAAGAAAACAGAAGAAAAAAAGATTTGCAATAAGTAGCACATATTCACCCCATCTATCAAAGACTCCATAAGGTAGGGAAATCCACCGATTCAAGTGTCATCACTACCTCCATATAAAGATCATCCAAAATGCAGTGGCTCTTCTCTACGATTGTAGACTAACTGCTTTTCCGATTGCAGTGAGGGGAGCTGTTCAGGTTGACGACAGCGTCTCAGTGGCTAAACATCTGCGATCAGTATGATCGTTGATGGCAGACACTAGCCCCGGCTGTTTAAAAATGGCATTTGCTCATTGTTTTAAAGACCCAACTTTAGCTGTCCATGTACCTCGTGTTTGGGAAGGGGTTAAAATGCAAGTTTTGGCTTTAAGTGCATCCTACAATAAAAATCTGGCTAACCACAGGTGGATTAAGATATACAGTACCTCACAAAAGTGAGTATACCCCTCACATTTTTGAAAATATTTTGTTATATCTTTTCATGGGACAACACTGAAGATATGGCACTTTCACACAATGTAAAGTAGTCAGTGCACAGCTTGTATAACAGTGTAAATTTGGTGTGCCCTCAAAATAACCCAACACACAGCCATTAATGTCTAAACATCTGGCAACAAAAGTGAGTACACCCCTAAGTGAAAAAGGCCAAACAGTACCCAATTAGCCATTATGCCTCCCTGATGTCATATTACCCGTTAGTATTACAAGGTCTCAGGTGTGGGAAGCAGGTGTGTTAATTTGGTGTTATTGCAAAAAATGTGAGGGGTGTACTCTGTATAACAGTGGCCTTCAGACCAAGACTCCTTATCTTCTTTATGGGTGCCTTTACATTTGGTGGAAAATCCTCCAGAAAATTTGCTGTGTTTATCTTTACATTGCTTTGGATTTTAAAGTGGATTTAAGAGCAGATTTTTCCGTGTTAAGATTTGTGAGTTTTGATGTGGATTATATCCGCCATCTAAATAATTGATGACATTCTGAAAATCTGCCACACATTATTTATGCGGCATAATGTTACTCCACTGCAGAACATAGGGCAGGGATTGACACTTCTCAACCCCATAGGATAACACTTGGGAAGTGTTTATACTTTGTATTCTCTGGCGTTTTTTAACTCCATGTTAATGTACTCTGCAAATGGATCTAAATGTTGTGCTTAAAAGGAACCTGTCACCACAAAATGCAATGCAACCTGCACGCAGCATCTTGTAGAGCAGAGGGAGCTGGGCAAATTGATACATAGTTTTGTGGGAAAAGATTCTGGATAACGTGTAATTTAGGGTATGTGTACACAACAATTTGTCACAGTAATGTTGCGCAACATTTATTGTAATGTTAGTCTATGGCGTCACACTGCAACATGTGACATACTACGACTGCGAAACGATAGTCGAACAAAAACCCATCCAAGTTGAATTTTTGTGCGACTGTCACATTGCAGGTTGCAGTGTGAAATGTGTTTTCAACGTCAAAAAATGTCTCCCATTAATTTACTTTTATTTTTGCATGCTGAAAAAAAGCAGAGTAGAATCCGCACTGCTTCTCTCAGTGAATTTTTTTTCGAACGTTTTCAAAATCCATTGTATGAACATATCCTTGTTACCTGTATTTAGTTAAATGTTTCTTTTCAAGTTGTCCATGAGTATGACCTATGTACGCAATAAAAATTCCACTTAATCCCTAATTCCACTTAATGATTTTAGGGATTTAGGTCATAAGCTTTGGGCAAGGACTTCAAAGGTAGTGTTTTCTGAAATACTGCCTGTACCATGAGCCACACAAGAAAGGCAGCGGGAGATTAGGGAGGTTAACAAGTGGCTCAAGAACTGGTGTAGGAAGGAGGGGTTTGGGTTCCTGGAGAACTGGGTCGACTTCTCTGTCAGCTACAGGCTCTACCGTAGGGATGGGCTGCATTTCAATGGGGAAGGGGCAGCTGTTTTGGGGGTGAAGATGGCTAGAAGGCTGGAGAAGTGTTTAAACCAGGGCCTGGTTGGGGGGGGGGGGTAACTACATTATAGGAGGGGAAGATAGTGCAGTGCAGATAGAGACCTGGGGCAAGGTAATGGAACTGGGAGAGGAATGGAAGGAGGAACTAGAACAGTTCAGAAGGAAAGGTGTAAGGGAAAAAAATATCCATCAATCTCTTAATTGTATGTACACTAATGCCAGAAGCCTAACTAATAAAACTGGTGAACTGGAATTAGTGATGTGTGAGGAGAACTATGACATAGTGGGAGTAACTGAGACATGGCTGGATGATAGCTATGACTGGGCAGTTAACGTACAGGGTTACAGTCTGTTTAGAAAGGATCGCCAAAACCGGAGAGGGGTAGGGGTCTGTCTTTATGTAAAGCCCTGTCTAAAGCCCACACTCCGGGAAGATATAAGAGAGGAACATGAACATGTGGAGTCACTGTGGGTACAAATAAATGGAGCCAAAAACAATAATAAAATACTAATAGAAGTTTATTATAAACCACCTAATATACCAGAGTCCACAGAAAATCTACTTCTAAATGAAATAGACGAGGCGGCAAATCATAATGAGGTCGTTATTATGGGGGACTTCAACTACCCAGATATAGACTGGGAAACTGAAACCTGTATATCTCATAAAAGAAACAGGTTCTTGGCAATAACCAAAGAATTACCTTTCCCAACTGGTTCAGGACCAGACTACAGAGACGGCCATACTGGACTTAGTATTAACCAATAGACCTGACAGAAAAACATATGTGCATGCTGAGGGACACCTGGGAAATAGTGATCATAATAAAATAACCTTCAAATTATCATTCAAAAGAGTGTTTCTTCAGGGAGGAACAAAAATACCAAACTTCAAAAAAGCAAAATTTAGCCAACTAAGAGAGGCCATAGACCTAACTAACTGGGACAAAGTCCTCAAAAATAAAAATACAGCCACAAAATGGGAGATTTTTAAAAGCATCCTAATATCTAATTGTGAGAGGTACATAGCTTATGGGAATAAAAGGTTAAGAAACAAGAAAAAAAACTATGTGGATAAATAGAACTGTAAAGAAAGCAATAAATGACAAGAAAGCATTTAAATCACTAAAACAGGAGGGGAGTGAGGAAGCATTGAAAAGCTATGAGGAAAAAAATAGAATATGTAAAAGACAAATAAAAGCAGCCAAACTAGAGACCGAGAGCTTAATCGCCAAAGAGAGTAAAACTAACCCTAAAATGTTCTTCAATTAAATAAATGGTAAAAAGTATAAATCTGAAGGTGTTGGCTCCTTACAGAGTAATGAGGAGGGAGTTGCAGAGAGCGATGAGGAGAAAGCAAAACTACTAAATATTTTTTTCTCCACTGTATTCACTGAGGAAAAAAAAATGTCAGATGAAATGCAGAGTATAAAAGTAAATTCCCCATTAAGAGTGCCCTGTCTGACCCAGGAAGAAGTAGACCGGCATCTTAAAAAGATTAAAATAAACAAATCGCCAGGACCGGATGGAATACACCCCCGTATCCTAAGAGAATTAAGTAATGTCATAGCCAGACCCTTATTTCTGATATTTAAGGACTCTATACTGACAGGGAGTGTTCCACAGGATTGGCGCATAGCAAATGTGGTGCCAATATTCAAAAAGGGTCCAAAAACAGAGCCCAGAAACTATAGGCCAGTAAGTTTAACATCTGTCGTGGGTAAACTGTTTGAAGGTTTTCTAAGAGATGCTATCTTGGAGTAACATCGTAACATAGTAACATAGTTTATAAGGCCGAAAAAAGACATCTGTCCATCCAGTTCGGCCTGTTTTCCTACAAGTTGATCCAGAGGAAGGCAAAAAACCCCTGTGAGGTAGAAACCAATTTTCCCCACTTTAGGAAAAAAAATTCCTTCCCGACTCCAATCAGGCAATCAGAATTACTCCCTGGATCAACGACCCATCTCTAGTAACTATAACCTGTAATATTATTACACTCCAGAAACACATCCAGGCCTCTCTTGAACTCTTTTAGTGAGCTTACCATCACCACCTCCTCAGGCAGAGAGTTCCATAGTCTGACTGCTCTTACCGTAAAGAATCCTCCTCTATGTTTGTGTACAAACCTTCTTTCCTCCAGACGCATATGGGGACAATGGGGACAAAACGTAACTGAACAGAAGAGAATACTCCAAAATGCATTCCGTTCCGTTCCCATACCAGAGTGCAGCATGCTACGATTTTCTCTCTGTCATGGGACGCATGGGATCAGTTTTTTCTGACACAATAGAAAACGGATCCGTCCCCCATTGACTTTCAGTGGAGCTCATGATGGATCCGTCTTGGCAATGTTAAAGATAATACAACCGGATCCGTTCATAACAGATGCAGATTGTTGCATTATCCGTAACGGAAGCGTTTTTTGCTGAACCCTGCCGGATCCCGCAAAAATGCAAGTGTGAAAGTAGCCTAATGGTGAAATAAAGATAAGGCTCCATTCACAGCATGGTATTTTTGTTCCACATCCAATCAATGGTGGAAGGTCTAAAGCATAGAACTTATCAAGAAAGACTCGGAGTTCTTAATATGTATAGTCTGGAGGAAAGAAGAGAAAGGGGGGACATGATTGAAAACCTTTAAATATGTTAAAGGACTGAATAAAGTTCAGGAGGGAAGGGTTATTAATAAGAAACTGAACACAAGAACAAGGGGACACAATCTGAGGTTAGTTGGGGGAAAAAAATCAAGAACATTAGAAAATATTACTTCACTGAAAGAGTAATAGAAGCTTGGAACAACCTTCCAGCAGAGGTGGTTGATACATCCACAGTAACTGAATTTAAACATGCCTGGGATAAACATATATCTATCCTAACAATAAAATGATAATAAAAGGGCAGACTAGATGGACCAGGTGGTCTTTTTCTGCCGTCAATCTTCTATGTTTCTATGTTTCTATGTTAATCCCCACTTTAGGAAAAAAAATTCCTTCCCGACTCCAATCAGGCAATCAGAATTACTCCCTGGATCAACGACCCATCTCTAGTAACTATAACCTGTAATATTATTACACTCCAGAAACACATCCAGGCCTCTCTTGAACTCTTTTAGTGAGCTTACCATCACCACCTCCTCAGGCAGAGAGTTCCATAGTCTGACTGCTCTTACCGTAAAGAATCCTCCTCTATGTTTGTGTACAAACCTTCTTTCCTCCAGACGCATAGGATGTCCCCTCGTCACAGTCACAGTCCTGGGAATAAATAGATCATGGGAGAGATCTCTGTACTGACATCTGATATATTTATACAGTTATTAGATCTCCCCTCAGTCAACTTTTTTCTAAAGTGAATAAGCCTAATTTTGATAATCTTTCTGGGTACTGTAGTCCATCCATTCCAGTTATTACTTTAGTTGCCCTCCTCTGAACCCTCTCCAGCTCTGCTATGTCTGCCTTGTTTGAGTACCTCAATGAAAATAAGCAACTAACTCCATATCAGCATGGCTTCATGAGGGATGGGTCATGTCAAACCAATTTAATCAGTTTCTATGAGGAGGTAAGTTCTAGACTTGACCGCGGCGAATCAATGGATGTCGTATATCTGGACTTCTCCAAAGCATTTGACACTGTACTGCATAAAAGGTTAGTATATAAATTGAGAATGCTTGGACTGGGGGAAAATGTCTGTATGTGAGTAAGTAACTGGCTCAGTAATAGAAAACAGAGGGTGGTTATTAACGGTACACACTCAGATTGGGTCACTGTCACTAGTGGGGTACCACTGGGGTCAGTATTGGGCCCTATTCTCTTCAATATATTTATTCATTATCTTGTAGAAGGCTTGCACAGTAAAATATCAATTTTTGCAGATGACACTAAACTGTGTAAAGTAATTAACACAGAAGAGGACAGTACACTGCTACAGATGGATCTGGATAGACTGGAGGCTTGGGCAGAGAAGTGGCAGATGAGGTTTAACATTAACAAGTGTAAGGTTATGCACATGGGAAGGAATAATGCAAGTCAACAGTACATACTAAATGGTAAAACATTGGGTAACAACATGGAAAAGGACCTAGGAATTTTAGGAAACTGCAAACTAAGCTGCAGAAACCAGTGTCAGACAGCTGCTGCCAAGGCCAATAAGATAATGGGTTGCATCAAAAGAGGCATAGATGCCCGTGATGAGAACATAGTCCTGCCACTTTACAAATCACTAGTCAGACCACACATGGAGTACTGTGTACAGTTCTGGGCTCCTGTGAACAAGGCAGACATAGCAGAGCTGGAGAGGGTTCAGAGGAGGGCAACTAAAGTAATAACTGGAATGGGTGGACTACAGTACCCAGAAAGATTATCAAAATTAGGGTTATTCACTTTAGAAAAAAAGACGACTGAGGGGAGATTTAATAACTATGTATAAATATATCAGGGGTCAGTACAGAGATCACTCCCATCATCTATTTATCCCCAGGACTGTGATGAGGGGACATCCTCTGCGTCTGGAGGAAAGAAGGTTTGTACACAAACAGACGTGGATTCTTTACGGTAAGAGCAGTGAGACTATGGAACTCTCTGCCTGAGGAGGTGGTGATGGTAAGTTCACTAAAAGAGTTCAAGAGTGGCCTGGATGTATTTCTGGAGGGTAAAAATATTACAGCTTATAGTTACTAGAGATGGATCGTTGATCCAGGGAGTTATTCTGATTGCCCGATTGGCAACTTGTAGGATAACAGGCCGAACTGGATGGACAGATGTCTTTTTTCGGCCTTATAAACTATGTTACTATGTTACTTCTCAAACCAATGTAGTTATTTGGAAATCACTGGTGGGAAAGAAAAATATAACCTCTTTGTTTTCTGCCCCTAAAGAAGTCAACCTCCAGGTGGTGCAGCCATGGTGTATTACCTTTAATGCCCCTAGCAGATGAGCGGGAGACACGCGCGTCTCCCGCAATGCATCTGCGGGGCTGGACTCCCGGCACTGACGGGGATCGCATAGCATCATATTGATTTATGATGCTATGTAACCCTTACAGTATTGGAATGTAATGGATAACAGTGACATATGCTGTACTGTTACATACAACAATGTAGCAGGTGAGAGTTCCTTCCCAGCAATCGTCTGCTCGTCAGTGGAGGAAACCACTGCTATTACATGCAGCAATCTCCTCCACATTTTCGGGAGGAGCAGTTACTAATGCCATCGCTCATCCCCATACTAAATAGTTGTTTGCCAACAGCAGATTGTGATTAGACAGCTCGATCTGCTGCCGGCAAACTATTTAAGCTTCCTGAATACATCAATCTGCTAATATTTTCAAGCCAATATTATATAAATATATCCTGTACTTATCACCTTTCCTCTCCTCATCACAACATTGTCGGAATCCATATGCTATTTCTCTACTCTAGTCAAGGCAACTGGAGAGTTACTGTGATGTCATACATCATAAATATCAAAACTAAAAAACAGATGATTCTTTCAAGGAGATGCAACAGCTAAAGAGTTCCTCGCAGCTTCATAAACGTAATTTGAGACTTGCCATCTATATTAACAGTGATGGGACTTCTTGTTTATTATAATCTGCTCCACTTTTTGGGTGGCATGACCTGTGATGAAACATGTCAGCCATTTACAATTATTCCTAGCTCTGGAGGATTTTCTTCTGTGTATTTATTGCTGCATCGTGGGCCATTAGCCAGTAATATGCTCCTGAGTTTGTGTGACGCAATGTATAGGGACAGCTGTAACATTTTACAGAGGCAATAGAAGGTTTCATGCTATCCAAACATTAAAATAACCAAGCTTGGATTCATACTACAGAATCATTCATACTACTTGTAGGCCAATGTTCCATTAAAGGAAATCTGTCACCTGAATCATCACCACTAAACTAAAACTATTGCCTTGCAGCACTTACTACATTTTCAGAGGTGCTTCTTTTTCCTTGCTGTTCTGTTTCTATCTTGAAAAAAATAGAAATTCCTTATACAAATGACCCGGTAAGGTGCCCAGAGGGGCATTATTTTCATTCAAAGGTGCACAGGAATGCTCCCATCAAGTGCCCAGGCCCGCCCTCCAGCAGAGGCCAAACACGCCTCTTGTTGGCTCATACTCTACACGAGCCAAGGAGAGGTGTGCTTTGGCTCTGCTGGAGGGCGGGCCTGGGCACCTTTGAATGAAAATAACGCCCCTCTGGGCACCTTACTGGGTCATTTAATTAAATAATAAAGTGGATTTTTTCAAGATAGAAACCAAACAGCAAGGAAAGAGAAGTACATCTGGAAAGAAGGTAGTAAGTGCTACAAGACAATAGTTTCAGTTTAATGGTGATCATTCAGGTGACAGATTTCCTTTAAATCAACCTACTGCACATTAAAGGGCTAACCACTGAACACGTTCTAATCCTATATGCCAGGGGTACTCAACTGGCAAACCACGGTCCAAATACGGACCGCAGACGCCAGCTATCTGGATCCCTGCTATCCCTTCCATAGGAAGCAGCACTTTAGGCTGCTTCCTAATCTGCCAGTGCATCGGAAAGAGCACAAACTCCTCTCCCATGCAGAGCAGACGCAGGATGGAAGGGGATGAGTGCACTGAGGGAGACAGGTCCTGCCACATGCAGGTAACGGGATTTGTCTCTATCAGCACTTTCATCTGGCGCCTGTACATGCAGCTGTCTCCCTCTGTCTGCCGAGTCCCTCCACTCCTGCAGCATCAGCAAGTAAGGGAGCTTCAAGCTCCAAAGGACACTTACCTGCTGCTGGAGAAAAGGCTGGACATCACCACTGCCACCAATAAATAGGGTGGCCACTCAGGCCAGCCTCAAAAGAGGAATTTTAAAATGCCGCCCCCGGCTCTGATAAGCCACGCCCCCAATCGTTTAGGCCATGCCCCCTCCAACTAGGCAGTCGACAATCCAGGTAACATCAACTGGGGGGCTGAGGGGTACCGACAGGTGGGACCGCATCATTGACTGCAGGAAAGGACTCCGCAGCGTCATTGGTGTGATCTTGCCTGTGTCTCTCTTTGTAAGGCTACTTTCACACGAGCGTTTCTCCTTTCCGGTATTGAGATCCGTCATAGGATCTCAATACCGGAGAAAAATGCTTCTGTTTTGTCCCCATTCATTGTCAATGGGGACAAAACGTAACTGAACAGAAGAGAATACTCCAAAATGCATTCCGTTCCGTTCCCATACCAGAGTGCAGCATGCTACGATTTTCTCTCTGTCATGGGACGCATGGGATCAGTTTTTTCTGACACAATAGAAAACGGATCCGTCCCCCATTGACTTTCAGTGGAGCTCATGATGGATCCGTCTTGGCAATGTTAAAGATAATACAACCGGATCCGTTCA
This sequence comes from Rhinella marina, assembly GCA_900303285.1. Lineage (NCBI taxonomy): Eukaryota > Metazoa > Chordata > Amphibia > Anura > Bufonidae > Rhinella > Rhinella marina. Next base: position 107,856 of record ONZH01028528.1, read on the forward strand.
TAACAGATGCAGATTGTTGCATTATCCGTAACGGAAGCGTTTTTTGCTGAACCCTGCCGGATCCCGCAAAAATGCAAGTGTGAAAGTAGCCTAATGGTGAAATAAAGATAAGGCTCCATTCACAGCATGGTATTTTTGTTCCACATCCAATCAATGGTGGAAGGTCTAAAGCATAGAACTTATCAAGAAAGACTCGGAGTTCTTAATATGTATAGTCTGGAGGAAAGAAGAGAAAGGGGGGACATGATTGAAAACCTTTAAATATGTTAAAGGACTGAATAAAGTTCAGGAGGGAAGGGTTATTAATAAGAAACTGAACACAAGAACAAGGGGACACAATCTGAGGTTAGTTGGGGGAAAAAAATCAAGAACATTAGAAAATATTACTTCACTGAAAGAGTAATAGAAGCTTGGAACAACCTTCCAGCAGAGGTGGTTGATACATCCACAGTAACTGAATTTAAACATGCCTGGGATAAACATATATCTATCCTAACAATAAAATGATAATAAAAGGGCAGACTAGATGGACCAGGTGGTCTTTTTCTGCCGTCAATCTTCTATGTTTCTATGTTAATCCCCATTATTGATGGATTGGGTGCAGACCTCTTCATTTCAATAGGGCCGCAAAAAGATGAGAGAGCACACTGTGTACTGTCTGTATCTTTTGTGGCCCCATAGAAATGAAGGGGTCCGCATCCAATCCACCAATATGGGGAATGGATGTGGAACAAAAATACATATGTCTGTTCTGCGGCTAGGGTTGCCACCCGGCCAGTAGAACTCTGGCAAGGCCAGTATTTTAGTGCACTGTCAGTGCTGGTAATTTTTTTTTCCCCGGAAAATAATAATTGCCGGTATTTTCCTGTACGGACTGTTACTAATTAACGCTTCCATTGCGGATCGCTCATTAGAACAACCTTTACCTCCACCGCCACTTGTGTTAATAACAAAAAAAAAAAAAAATCAATCACCTCCTCCATTTGCTCACACTGCTGACTGGAAGCTCAGGACAGGACCTGCGAGACGTCATCAAGCTGGAGTGAAGGTCCTGTCCTGAGCAAATGGAGGAGGGGAGTGCTTTTCTTTTTTTTGCAAAAGCAGAGATGGTGGCATTATTTTTACCTGGGGCACTAATGGGGGCGTTCATCTTTACTGTTGGCATTCAGCTCACACCTTCGCCTGACTGCAGACTGAGGTATGTGTACCTTTAATCTAACTAGTGGAGTACTCCTGCTATATGCTAACCATTTATCGTTCTGTGGATAAATAGACGTTCTCATATACCACCTTGTTACTGGTCCACCATGTGGCTGCTATTATGAATGTGAACCAGGCTTGAAAAAAGATACAGTTCAAATTACGCTGCCAGCACTGGCTGTTTCCACAGAAGGTTTTCCCTTGAGTTTTTGTTTTTATCATAATTTGATTAATGATTTTAAGGACACTGAAGTTAAAGGAGTTCTCGAGGAGAAAATGAAAATATGCAAATATTACTTTATTATAAATATATTCTAATTACCTTTCATTAATTATAATGGCTTATTTTGTCTAGAGAGTAATCATCAGGGGAAATAAAATGGCCGCCATCCTATTAGTACACACAAAACCTGTCCAGGACAAGTTACTTCACAACACTGAGCTAAAGAGCTGCCTCATCCCCCTTGCCTACTTGTCAGGGATTAGGATACAGAATACAGTTTAATGTGATCATCAACTGAATCTCTGTAGGAATGGGGTTGATGAGGAGACATGAAGGTGGGCATGTGACTAATGAACAGCAGCACTTGTATGCAGTCTCCATTACCATAGCCCCACATTACCACAATCTGTCCTGTCTGCCCTCTCCATACTTCATGTCTCCTCATGAACTCCATTCTAACAGAGAGTCATCTGAAGATTTTATCATCTGTATAGAAGACGATAATCTCTAACAAGTAGGAGAGGAGGATAATTTGGCTCAGGGTTCCGAAGTGGCTTGTCCTATGTGATTAGGACATGTTTTGTGATTGCTTCCTAGACAATACGAGCTTATAACTAATGAAAGATATTTGGGAATACATTTATAACGATGTAATATTTAGGTATTTTCGTTTTCTTAATTCCTGGAGAACCCCTTTAAAGCGTACAGCACTATGGCTGGTGATTGGCTGCAAAAGATTCATGCTGTCAAAATGACGTTGTGACAAAGCTGTCATGCGGTTAAGACACACAGTGACATTACAACCATACCTGCTCGCTTGGCAGTACTGTAGATGAGGCGAGCTCCCAACATGCTCATGTGCTCTGCAGAAATATGAATGAAACACAGACAAGTGCAGTAAGTATGATATATGGGGCATTGAGTAACATGGGAAGCAGTCTAGACTCCCCTATTAAAATGGCAAGTTTTTTTTAGCTTTAAAAAAAAAATAAATAAAAAAAAATCAAATCAAATGAAGACAAATTATTTCAGGTTTCTTTCCACCTTCATTGTCACCCATAATCTGAGCGGTAAACCGGTGTTAACGATATACCGAAGTATTAAACAGCGATATGGCGATATGATAGAAAACAGAGGGTGGTTATTAATGGTAAACACTCAGATTGGGTCACTGTCACTAGTGGGGTACCACAGGGGTCAGTATTGGGCCCTATTCTCTTCAATATATTTATTAATGATCTGGTAGAAGGCTTGCACAGTAAAATATCAATTTTTGCAGAAGAGGACACAGAAGAGGACAGTACACCGCTACAGAGGGACCTGGATAGATTGGAGGCTTGGGCAGAGAAGTGGCAGATGAGGTTTAACACTGATAAGCTACTTGCACACTTGCGTTTGCAGGATCCGTTTGTGAGATCCGTCCAGGCTCTCACAAACGGATCCGTCATGATAATACAACCGTCTGCATCCGTTCTGAACGGATCAGTTTGTATTATCTTTTACATAGAAAAGACGGATCCGTCTTGAACTCCATTGAAAGTCAATGGAGGATGGATCAGTTTTCTATTGTGTCAGACAAAACAGATCCGTCCCCATTGACTTACATTGTGAGTCATGACGGATCCGTTTGCATCAGTTTCTTCATGCAGACACCAAAACGCAGCAAGCAGCGTTTTAGTGTCCGCCTCCAAAACGGAATAGGGACTGAACTGAAGCAAACTGAAGCAAAACTGATGCATTCTGAACGGATCCTTTTCCATTCAGAATGCTTTAGGACAAAACTGATCAGTTCAGGACCATTTGTGAGAGCCTGTCACGGATCTCACAAACGGATCCTGCAAATGCAAGTGTGAAAGTAGCCATAAATGTAAGGTATGCACATAGGAAGGAATAATGCAAGTCACCAGTACATACTAAATGGTAAAACACTGGGTAACACTGACATGGAAAAGGACCTAGGAATTTTAGTGAACAGCAAACTAAGCTGCAGAAACCAGTGTCAGACAACTGCTGCCAAGGCCAATAAGATAATGGGTTGCATCAAAAGGGGCATAGATGCCCGTGATGAGAACATAGTCCTGCCACTTTACAAATCACTAATCAGACCACACATGGAGTACTGTGTACAGTTCTGGGCTCCTGTGAACAAGGCAGACAAAGCAGAGCTGGGGAGGGTTCAGAGGAGGGCAACTAAAGTAATAACTGGAATGGGTGGACTACAGTAACATAGTTCATAAGGCCGAAAAAAAGACATCTGTCCATCTCCAGTTCGGCCTGTTTTCCTATAAGTTGATCCAGAGGAAGGCAAAAAACCCTGTGCGGTAGAAGCCAATTTTCCCCACTTTAGGGGAAAAAAATTCCTTCCCGACTCCAATCAGGCAATCAGAATTACTCCCTGGATCAACGTCGGATCAAAAGATGACAATTACTCTTACCGGTAATTTGATTTCCCGAAGCCTCCACAACGGCACTGCAGGAGCATGCACCCGCCTCCAGAGGACAGGAAACAACAGCGGAAGCCAAAATAAAGGACTCCTCCTCCAACACCATCCAGTTTAGTATCCGAGACCAAAGACAGATACACATAAGAAAGAAAACATTCACAAAAATATATACAATGTCAGAATCTAACTGAACAGAATTTGTAAGGATTCTTCCTTTTTTTTTTTTTTTTTAGGGTGGGAATAACCCCAGTGCCGTTGTGGAGGCTTCGGGAAATCAAATTACCGGTAAGAGTAATTGTCATCTTTCCCTATCACCTCCACAACGGCACTGCAGGAGACTAACAGAGATAGCTTTTAGGGGGGGGGCCACCGCGGACAAGACTTTTCTCCCGAAAGCCATGTCCTGATTTGACATTACATCAAGTCTATAATGTCTAAAGAAGGTCATGGGACTTGCCCAAGTACCGGCCCTACAAATCTGTTCAATCGAAGCCTGACCTCGTTCAGCCCACGAGGCAGACAGAGCCCGAGTGGAATGAGCCTTCAATTCCACCGGGCATGAGACTTTTTTCTCAGAATAACATAACATAATGGCGGATCTGATCCAACGAGAGATTGAAGCCTTTGAGGCCCCCGCGCCTCTATTCTTGCCCTGAAATTGGATGAGGAGTCTATCCGAACCTCTAAAGCTTTTAGTAGAATCTAGATAAACCAAAAGACAACGCCTAACATCTAGACTATGGAATTTTTCCTCCTGAGGGGATGAAGGGGTAGAACAAAATGAAGGCAAAACTACTTCCTGTTGGCAATGGAAACTAGACACCATCTTGGGAAGAAAGGATGGATCATGCTTGAGAATTACTCTGTCTTCTAGAATGGTCAAATACGGAGCTCTGCAGGAAAAGGCTTGGATTTCACCAATTCTCCTAGCTGTAGTTATAGCAATTAGAAAGGTTAACTTAAGGGTCAGGAGTCTAATGGATAGCTCTTGAATGGGTTCAAAGGGAGCGGACATAAGAGCTGATAATACTAAGTTTAGATCCCAGGGGGGGACTCTAACCTGACCAGGAGGACGCAATCTAAAAGTGCCCCTTAGAAATCTAACGATGAGAGGATTCTGAGCCAACCTGGAGTCTAGAAAGGCACTGAGGGCTGCTACCTGGACTTTTAAAGTATTGGTCCTAAGACCCTTGTCAAAGCCTGCCTGAAGAAAATCAAGAAGTAAATTTATATCCAGAGAATTCACAGGATTCCACCGGTCCCCTGCGAAGGACAAAAAAGCCTTCCAAACTCGTAAATAAATTTTTGAAGTGACTGCCTTTATACTATGTAGCAGCGTAGAGATCACAGCATCAGAAAGACCTTTTTTCTTCAAGAGACTCCGTTCAACCTCCAGGCCGTCAAACGGAGGCTCTGCAGATTTGGGTGGAGGGCCGGCCCCTGATGTAGAAGGTCTGGGATTAGAGGCAAAGTCCAGGCTTCCTCTGTTCTCAGTGACTGAAGCAGGGGGAACCAGGATCTTTTTGGCCAGAACGGGGCTATGAAAATGACCTGGGCTCTCTCCAATCTTACTTTTAGTAGGGCCCGTGGGATTAATGAAAACGGGGGAAAGGCGTTAAGTAGCCCCTTGGGCCACGGCTGGGAGAGGGCGTCCATCTTCTCTGCCCCGTCCCGGAGACAGATGGAAAAGAAATTTTCCAGCTTTGTGTTTTGACCTGAGGCAAACAGGTCCCAAACTGGGAGCCCCCATATTGCGGCAATCTGCTGGAACACTTCCTCTTTTAGTGCCCATTCTCTCTCTCTCGAATAGTCTCTCTGCTGAGAAAATCGGCTAGTGTGTTCAGTTCCCCTTTCAGATGAATGGCTGAAATCGATCTTAGGTTCCTCTCTCCGAAGTAGAAGATGCGACTGGCCACTGCCGACAGATTTTTGCTCCTCGTCCCCCCTTGGTGGTTCAAATAGGCCACCGTGGTGGAATTGTCCGAAAAGACCTTCACATGATGACCATGAATTACCGGGTCTAACTTTTGGAGAGCCAGGAGAACCGCATATAGCTCTTTGAGGTTTGAGGAGGAGGAAGTTAGCAGAGAGTCCCAGGTTCCCTGGACCATGTAACCTAGCGCGTGGGCGCCCCAGCCTCGGCTGCTTGCATCTGTAGTGACCGAGATTACGTTCTCTGGACGCCACAGGACTCCTGACTTCAGGTTCTTTGCCATCAACCACCAGGATAGCGACCTCTTTACTGCTTGGGGAATTTTCACATTCTTTTGCAGAGAGGTTTGTTTTCTGTCCCAAACCGAAAGAAGAAAACTCTGAAGGACTCGAGTGTGGGCCTGAGCCCAATTTACCGCCGGAATTGTCGATGTCAGAAGACCCATCAGACTCATTATTTCTCGGATGGAAGACACTTTCTTTGTTTGGAATCCGGACACCGCAGCTTTTAGGCTCATCCGTTTTTCTTGAGGGAGGAAGGAACATAAACAATGGGTGTCCAACAGAACTCCCAAGAACACCTTCTGCTGGTTTGGGACTAGGTTTGACTTTCCGAGGTTGATCAACCATCCTAGCTCCGTCAGAGTCTGGTTTAGAATCTGAAAGTGGCTTAGTAGTAGTTCCCTTGAGTGAGCCGCAATCAGCATGTCGTCCAAGTATGGAATTATTAAAATCCCCTTTTGATGAAGAACGCCCATTACCTCTGCCATAATTTTGGTAAAAATCTGAGGTGCACTTGAAAGGCCGAAAGGGAGCGCCCGATATTGAAAATGACATATTTGACTGTTTATCTGTACGGCAAATCTGAGGAATTTTTGGCTGTCGACGTGAATAGGGACATGGTAATAGGCATCGGCCAAATCGACGGTTATCATGAAGTGATCTTGAGACAGCAGATTTATTGTGGATCTTATTGTTTTCATTTTGAATCTTTCGTAGCGGACAAATTTGTTCAGGAATTTCAGATTGAAGATTGTTCTGTACTTCCCACTTGGTTTCCTTATGAGGAAAAGAGAGGAATAAACCCCTTGGTTTTGCTGATCCACTGGTACTTGAACGATCACTCTCTTTTGTAGTAGAGTCAAGACTTCCGACTCCATGGCCTTTTGCTTGACGGGGTCCGACAGGACTTTGTTTAGAAAAAACCTTGAAGGGGGACTGAACGAAGGTCTAATCTGTAACCCGAAGATATCAGGCCCAGGACCCAGGGGGAGGCAATCAAGGATTCCCAGGCTCCTTTGAACTGGGTTAGCCTGCCCCCCACCGGAAGACTGGCGTCATTGGGACTTTTTTGCAGAGGATTCGGGATTAAACAAAAATCCCTTACCCCTGCCTCTGGATGACTGCCAACGGTTTGAGGAATCTTTCTTTCTTTGATCTTGCTGATATCTTCTTTGACCTCGAAAAAGATTTTTCCGCTGATGATATCCTCGACTCTCCGACGGAAAACCTTTTTTCTTATCCGAGGCCTTGTCTAAAATATCATCTAAGCCTGACCCAAAAAGCCTGTCTCCTTCACAGGGAATGGAGCAGAGACGGCTTTTCGAGCCGGCGTCCCCCGACCAGGACCGCAGCCAGATGGCCCTACGAGTGGCGTTAGATAACGCAGTAGTACGGGCTGAAAGCTTTACCAGGTCAGCGGAGGAATCTGCCAGAAAGCTGGAGGCCTGCTTTAACATAGGCAGAGAGGAGATAATTTCTTCCCTAGGTGTGCCGGCCGTAAGGTGATTTTCAAGTTGGTTGATCCAAACCGACAAGGCTCTAGCGGTACAAGTAGCGGCAATGGCAGGTCTGAACATTGCTGCTCCTGACTCCCAGGTCTTTTTGAGCAGACCCTCGCACTTCTTGTCAATAGGGTCTTTAAGGAGACCCATGTCTTCAAACGGGAGGGCCGTCTTTTTTGAGATACGCGCCACAGGAGCATCAATCTTGGGTGCCTTGTCCCAGTGTTCACAATCAGACTCAGAAAAGGGGTATTTTCTCTTGAATGCTCGGGAAACCGAAGGTTTCCTTTCAGAATCCTTCCATTCCCTAACGATCACTTTTTTAATATTCCCATGAACTGGGAACACTCTTTTTTTCTTTTCTCCTAGGCCCTGAAACATTTGGTCCTGAATGGAGAGTGGTTCTCTAACATCCTCTAATCTCATTGTTGCCCAGACGGTTTTGAGGAGAGATTCCGTATCCTCCGGAGCACAAAGCGGACGCCCGGAACCATCTTCAGATGAATCAGAGTCTGTGGCTGAAAAAAGCTCTCCTTCATCAAAATCCGGCAGAGGATCCACGGATTTGGAGGAGGATGGGCGGGGAGAGGAAGGGGCCATGCGAAGAGTAATGGCGGTATTCACTTCATCTCTTATTAACACCCTAAGATTATCCATAAAGGACGGGGATTCCTCAGCCACTACTTTCTCTGTGCAGCGAGCGCACAGTGGCTTTTTAGTGGAAGAAGGAAGAGTCCTCTTGCACATTGCACATTTTCTTTTAGAGGCTTCACCACCCGACGTCTTTACTGGTGCTTTCCTCACCGGGCTGAGGGCTCTACCAGGGTCTGCAGTCTTGCGTGTCTCCTCTGTGGTGGACATCCTGGACGAGAGGTGTAGAACACACCTCAACAGAAACCACAGGGGGATTTTAAACCCCTGGGTCCCGCCGTCAACAGGCACCGCCCTCCACAGGTTCCGGTTCCCGGCGTCGCAAGTCGGCGTCTCCTGAGCGTGGGGGAGACGCTGCCGCACACGCCGGCCGTCTCCTGACGTCACCGGAAGTCGCGTCTGAATGACGTGTTCACCCGGAAGCGGCCGCACGCGTCCAGGAGCCTCCGGCCCAAGGAGGCTCCTCCTGCCTAGGCCCGAAGCCTGACCCCGCCGCCGGAGCGGACAGCCCGGGGATGCCCACTGCGGGACTTACACCACAGGGACCCGGAAGGTGAGCCCCCGCTCCACCCGGAACTCCGGTCCCCTACCCAGCCCTCTCCCACAGGAGGATACCGGTAAGGCTGGGCGAGTAACTTCGGCAGTACGACACTGCTTTGGCTTCCACCTGTCCCAGGGGACAGGAAACAACAACTGGATGGTGTTGGAGGAGGAGTCCTTTATTTTGGCTTCCGCTGTTGTTTCCTGTCCTCTGGAGGCGGGTGCATGCTCCTGCAGTGCCGTTGTGGAGGTGATAGGGAAATTAGGGTTATCCACTTTAGAAAAAAGACGACTGAGGGGAGATCTAATAACCATGTATAAACATATTAGGGGGTCAGTACAGAGATCTCTCCCATCATCTATTTATCCCCAGGACTGTGACTGTGACGAGGGGACATCCTCTGCGTCTGGAGGAAAGAAGGTTTGTACACAAACATAGAAGCGAATTCTTTACGGTAAGAGCAGTGAGACTATGGAACTCTCTGCCTGAGGAGGTGGTGATGGGAAGTTCACTAAGAGAGTTCAAGAAGGGCCTGGATGTATTTCTGGAGTGTAATAATATTACAGGTTATAGTTACTAGAGATGGGTCGTTGATCCAGGGAGTTATTCTGATTGCCTGATTTGAGTTGAGAAGGAATTTTTTCCCCCTAAAGTGGGGAAAATTGGCTTCTACCTCACAGGGGTTTTTTGCCTTCCTCTGGATCAACTTGTAGGAAAACAGGCCGAACTGGATGGACAGATTTCTTTTTTTGGCCTTACAAACTGTTACTTGTAGCCCGCCACCCCATGCAGTATAATGTCTCCTTGTGGCCCCCATACAGTATAATGTCATCTCGTAGCCTGCCGCCCAATACAGTATAACATCTCCTTGTGGCCCCATACAGTATGTCACCTTGTAGCCTGCCACTTCATACAATATAATGTCTCCTTGTAGCCCCCATACAGTATAATGTCTCATTGTGGCCCACCGCCCCATATACTATAATATCTCCTTGTGGCCCTAAGTGTTTTTTTTTCTTCTAAATGGGCATTTATAGCTGTGGTGAAACTACGACTCCCAGCATGCTCCATTCATTTCTATGGAGTTCTGAGAACAGCTAAGCAAGTGTACATCTTGGGAGTCGTAGTATGACAACAGCTGGAGTGCCAGAGGTTAGCCATCACAGGCCTAGGCAAAGCTCAGCCCTGCGGTGTGTAAATAAAAGAGCCCTTGCCCTGCGCGATCCAGCGCAGAGCAAGGGAGCGCATCGGAGGATGACATGCTCGCCAGGCAGGCTGCCTGGGTGAAATCTCTGAACCCGGACAACCCCTTTAACACTGACAAATGTAAGGTTATGCACATGGGAAGGAATAATGCAAGTCACCAGTACATACTAAATGGTAAAACACTGGGTAACACTGACATGGAAAAGGACTTAGGAATTTTAGTAAACAGCAAACTAAGCTGCAGAAACCAGAGGTAGGCCACTTTCACATTAGCGGCAGCACGGATCCGGCGGGTGAAGGGTCCCGCCGGATCCGTGCTGCCACAGATGCACGTGTGGGGCCTGAACCGTGCTCCGGCCCCACACGTGTCAGACACTGGGGGTGGGGGGTTTACTTAACTATGTATACTGTGCTGAGGCCGCCTCCTGTGCTCCCTCCCGGGCTCTCTGCGGCTCCAGCTCTTACCCGCATCCTTCCTGCAGCTGTCAGCTGTGTAATAGCGCCCCCTGCTGGAGGGAGCTGACAGGGAAAAGGCAAGGCGACGGATCTGTCATGAACTCCATTGAAAGTCAATAGAGGACGGATCCGTTTACTAGTGTGTCACAACTAACAGATCCGTCCCCATTGACTTGCATTGGGGGTCATGACGGTGCGGAGCCCCAGACCGGAGAGCAAACCGCAGCATGTTGCGGTTTGCTCTCCGGTCTGAAGACAGAACGGAATGCTTTTAGGAGCATTCCGTGCTCTTCAGTTCAGTTTTGTCCCCATTGACAATGAATGGGGACAAAACTGAAGCGTTTTATTCCGGTATTGAGCCCCTATGACAGAACTCAATACCGGAATAAAACAACGCTAGTGTGAAAGTAGCTTAAGACAGCTGCTGCCAAGGCCAATAAGATAATGGGTTGCAGCAAAAGGAGGCATAGATGCCTGTGATGAGAACATAGTCCTGCCACTTTACAAATCACTAGTCAGACCACACATGGAGTACTGTGTACAGTTCTGGGCTCCTGTGAACAAGGCAGACATAGCAGAGCTGGAGAGGGTTCAGAATGTGTTACCCAACACTGTAAACTGCTGTATGGGCACATGGCAAGGTTAGGATTAATGTTTTTTTACCAGCGTATTTGGGGATCAACACTTGCAGTAGATGTGAGCATAAAGCAAGGCACTGTGCACACCAGTGAATTTAGGAAAACAACCGCAACTAACTCCATACTAAGATATGGCAGTTATCATCCAATGCATGTAAAACAGCCACTTCGCATGGGCAGTTTTTGCGTTTGTCTAGTTTAAACAATGACGACAACTTTTGAACCACAGGCCAGGAGCCTGGGAAATTGATTAATTAATAGGGTTGCCAAACAAATCACAGAAGCAGGTGCACTACAACGGTAAATGCAATTGACAATATGTGGCTAAACTGTCACGCTGATGTTAAAATGAGACTTTCACCAATATATTCTGCCATTTAAGAACACTTTTTTCTGTGATATTAATTAAAAGGGTTGCCCTAAAATCTTAAAAAAGGAATCTCTAGCAAAAGATAATTCTTCACTAGTTATATGTAACAAAAATAAAAGAGAAAACCAAAGGAAGAGATTTGCATTTTCATTTCAGTACAGTCCTATGGCAGACTTAATAAAAAAAAACGCCATCCGCATGAATTGGCATATTTTAACAGAGGACCCTATATTGGCTGAAATTAACAGCACCTTATTTCTTTTAGATGCACCAGAAACCTGTGTGATATTCTTGTAAAGGATCGAGTTTATAAGCCCCAAAACATGGGATGTAATTGGTTAAAAGACAATAAAGCGGTAAATGTTTTACAATAATCTCTACTGAAATGGGAGTGTTAATCTTGGTCAATGATGTAATTACGTGTAGAACAAAATATGTGGTATATGCCATTAGATGTACGTGTTGCTTGCAGTATATAGGGAAAACAATACGACTGATAGAGATATGGTTTGGTGAACATGTGCACTCTTTAAAGACAAAAGTGGGAGCGCCAAGATTAATTTAACATACGTGCAAGGTACATGACGGTGACATTAAGCATATGCAGTTTTCGGGATGAAACATGTCTAACAACCAAATAATGGAGGTGACAGATGCAGAGAGTTGTTATGGAAGGAAGCTGAAATGATTATTCAGACTAAGGCACTAAGACTAAGGCACTAATGACTTTCAACTGAAGTTAAAGAAGAACTCCCGACAAAAATTTTATTCTATGTCCTGCTAGAAATGTACATGATACAATCTGTAGTGAATGTCATTTTCTTACCAGTGTCTGAATTTTTGACTTATATCACCCTGAAGTTTCTTATCTGTGTCATGTGACCAGCAATTAGACCCACCAACTCACACATAGACTTATGTGTGAACAGGAAGTCTAATTCTCTATGTATTCCTATGAGACTGAAAGTGAGGCTCCCATAGGAATGAATAGAGCAGTTACTGGCTTTCTGTCCTGGGTCAGTTGGAGGTCAGGGAGTTGGTCACATGACCCAGCTACAATAAGAAGAGAGGTTTTTACTCTACACTATCACTACAGATTATATCATGCACCTTTCTAACAGGTCAGAGAAAAAACTTTTTTGCGGGAGTTCTTCTTTAAGTGTTTTTTTCTGATTTGTTAAAGCCTGCTTGTGTGAATAAACACTACAGTTGTTCAAGAACTGTCTTGTTGCCTCTGTTCTGCGTCCGCTCACCCTGCCTACCAGAGTAAAACTCCACAATTGGTGGCTTGGAGCGGGCATACGCAGCAAGGCCGACGCAAAACCAGAATTTTTCTGTCTTTCATTTTTTTCTGGGCACTGTTGTATGTCCTGGATTAAGCCAGCTAAGTTGCAACCAGTGTCACAGGACAAGATGGAGGCTGTAGTGAAAGCCGTCGTGGAGGTTAACCAGCAACAGCAGGAGACTAACCGGCAACTGCTAGAGGCTAACCAGCACCAACAGGAGGCTAATCAGCGACAGCAAGAAACGAACCAGCGGCTGCTGCAACACGTGATGGCTTTATAGAAAGAAGAATCTTAGGGGGTCCACGATTTCCGGAAAGCAGTCCGCACAGCGATCCCCAAAATGGCTTCAACAGATGACGTCGAGACCTACCTGGCGGTGTTCGAGAAGGTAGCCGAAGGGGAGGGTCTTCCCCGAGACCAGTGGGCTGAGGTTATTGCTCCATTTCTGACATCCGGACCCCAACAGGTCTACTTTAAATTTCTCGGATGAGGAAGTAGTAGACTATAACAAAGTAAAGGGTGAGATCCTGGCGCGACTGGGGGTGAATGTGTTCGGGCTCAGAGGGTGCATCAGTGGGAGTTTGACCCGGCCAAGCCAGAGAGATTACAGTATTATGACTTGGTGCACCTACTGCAAAAATGGCTACAACCTGAGGTACTGAGTCCTACTGCTATGCTGGACCGTATTGTGGCTGACAAGTTCTGGAGGGCTTTGCCACACCCACTCCAGCACTGGGTCGGCCAGGTGTCTCCGACTTGTGCCCTTGAGATGGTGGACCTGGTAGAGCGGTATGAGGCTACGAAGAGCCTAAAGGTGGGCTCTTTCGGGAGGGCGTCTATAAAACCTAGAAAATCCCCACCCCAGAACCGACGGCCAGAGCCTAAAAAGACCGCTCAGGACGTACCCACTGCGGATCTAGCCCCGATAATCTGCTGGCGGTGTCATGAGCCTGGCCATGTAAGGGCCGACTGTCCCCATTTAGCTGAGCCCATGGACACAAACTTTGGTTTCCGACAGTCGCTGTATGCCAGAAAGGTGTGAGCGACAAACACCAAAGAGACTCTCGATAACAAACATTTGTATCAGGTGGAAGTAGGAGTCACTCCTGCGGTGGTGCTGCTGGACTCAGCGAGTCTGGTGACCCTTGTGAGGGCTGCCCTAGTGCGAGCCACTGACTGGCCAGAAAGTCGGCATGTTATCTATACATGGAGACTTAACAGATTACCCCACTGCTCTGGTGTCTAAACACGGTTGCCGGCAGGCGGATTCATGAGGTGGCCATGGCCACGAACCTGAACTATGAGTTAATACTAGGAAGAGACTTCCCGTTGTTTCCGGCCCTGTGGCCAGCAGTTAGACCTACCGATCCCCAAGAGTCATGGATAGCCCCAGAGGAGTGGTCTTGCTCAGATGGGAGGCCAGAACCCTGGGAGCCCGAGACAGAAGGGCCAACGGTAGGGGTGACCGCCACTCCGGTGGAAGAGGGGGAGACTACCCCACTGAATGTGATAGTTGGGGAGGTGGAGGACTTGCCGCTGGGCCCTGAATTGGCAGACCTGAATGTCTCAGGTGACAATTTTGGCACAGCACAACACAGAGATCAGACTCTGTCCCGAGCCTGGGAAAATGTGTTAGTAATTGATGAGGAACCACAACAACCCGGAGCAGAGTCTGTTTTCCTGCGTTTTGTGGTTCACCAATATTTGTTGTATCGGGTTACCCAACTACGGGGTGAAAATGTTGAACAATTGCTGGTGCCCCAGGCATATCATAAGTTGGTATTAGATCTGGCCCACCAACATGTTCTCCAGGACACCTGGGGTTACAGAAAACCCAGGACCATATACTGCAGAGGTGTTACTGGCCCAGTGTGTTCAAAGAGGTGGAAGAATTTTGTAGGTCTTGCCCGACCTGCCTGATAACTAGCCCCCAGCCACACTTCCGTAGTCCCCTAGTAACCCTCTCAATTATCGAGGTACCCTTCGAGAGAATCACCATGGACCTAGTCCGCTAGGGGTCACCAACATATCTTGTTGTTGGATGTAGCCAAGGAGGCGTAGGAGCAATAGCCCACTCCACATAAAAGTGTCATTGAATAAGTCACCAAAAGGCAAGAACGGATGGAGACAGTGTTGCCACTGGTTAGGGAGCATATAGAGGCAGCTCAGCGGGCCCAGAGTCGGGTCTATAATCGAGAGGCTCGGGTCCGGAACTTTAACCTGAGAGATCGGGTCTTGGTTCCTGTATCAACTGTGGACAGTAAGTTCCTGGCTAGGTGGCAGGGGCCCTACGATATTCTAGAAAAAGTAAGCAATGTAAATTACAAGGTACGCCAGCCTGGTCGACGGAAGCCGGAGCAGGTCCACCATGTCGATTTACTGAAGCCTTGGATGGATAATGAGACCTGTACTGAGAACAGCCTGCGGACGGTTTGTCTAGGGGAAGAGATTCCGTCCCCTCGGTCTGTTGCAGGTGAAGTAGCTGCCACAGTACTAATTGCTGTCAGCCTTTCCTCTAAGCAGGCTCAGGAGGAGTTCGTTAGTCGGAACACAGATGTGTTCTCGGACCTCCCTGGATGTACTTCCGTAATTCACCATGATATTGTCACTGGCAAGTGCCCTTAATGGAGGCTGCCAAAGAGAAAACAGCCTTTATCACACCTGAGGGGCTATATCAGTATAAGGTGTTACCTTTTGACCTGCATGGCACTCCTGCCACATTCCAGCGGTTAATGGACATTGTGCTTCGTCCGCATCGTCGGTATGCCTCAGCTTACCTCGACGATATTGTCATTTATAGTACCGACTGGGAGAGTCACCTGGAAAAAGTACTGGCCATAGTGGACTCCCTCCGTAGGGCGGGACTGACCGCTAACCCACAAAAATGTGCTGTAGGGTTGGAGGAGACATGATACCTAGGGAATGTCATTGGACACAGAGTCATCAAACCCAAGATGAACAAGACTGAGGCTATACGGAATTGGCCACGACCTGTCACCACCAGAAAAATAAAGTCGTTCCTGGGGATGGTGGGGTATTACATGAGGTTTGTTCCCCACTTTGCTACTTTAGCGGCACCATTGACAGGGCTCTTGAAGGGACGGAAATCAGTGATGGTTTGCTGGAATAACCAGGCGGAAGAGGCTTTTTCCGCTTTGAAGTCCTCCTTGTGTGGGTCACCCGTGCTGGTACAGACCGATGCCTCTGAAGTAGGCCTCGGAGCTGTACTGTCTCAGGAAATCAACGGGGCGGAGCATCCCGTTGTTTTCCTGAGCCACAAACTGACCCCAGCCGAGACCAGGTACAGTATAGTGGAGACAGTGCCTGGTCATCAAATGGGCACTCGAGTCTCTCCGGTATCTGTTGGGGAGAAAGTTCCGCCTGGTGACCGATAAATCCCCTCTCAAGTGGATGAGCCAGGCCAAAGAGAGGAATGTCCGGGTCACCAGATGGTTTCTGTCATTGCAGAACTTTAAATTCATAGTAGAGCAAAAAGCGGGCCGGTTACAGGGATGCCCTGTCCCGTTTGCCTTGTTTGACAAGTGCTCAAGGTTGAACAAAGGGGGTCTGTTGCTCGATGGAAGGTATGTTCTTCCCGGCATGTGCTGCTGGACTCATTGACAAACAGGTGAGGTCAAGCACCAGACTGGATCTTAGGTGCCGGTCCAGGCTTTGCCGGCACCGGTTTTAAAAGCCAGCTGAACGGCAGCAGTGGGGAGAGGAGGCCTATGCCTGTATGAAGGCTTGCGACCTGTTTGGGGAAGACAGGACGATAAAACCCTGGACTTGGACTTTTTGTACTGAAATGGCAGCGTGGTGTGAATGAACACCAGGACTTTCAACTGAAGTTAAGTGTTTTTTTCTGATTTGTTAAAGCCTGCTTGTGTGAATAAACACTGCAGTTGTTCAAGAACTGTCTTGGTGCCTCTGTTCTGCGTCCGCTCACCCTGCCTACCAGAGCGAATCACTATGTATAAGGTTATTATTTATTTTGGAAGTTTTGTTATAGTCATTTTTAATTAACGTGTGTATGCATGACGTGGATATAAGACGGAGGCACATCTGTGCAGTTTGGAGCCAGACAAAGTGCTAGCAGAATGAAATAGCTGTCGCTGTATGCTTACGTGCACCATGCTGTTTTTGATACTTCTTGGTTATCGGATGGCGAGTGCTATTTTCTACTTTGTTTCTCTGGAATATATTCAGAAGAGAAGGAGCACCATATGACTTTTGGAGAGCAGATTTTGGTGGAATGGTTTTCGGTCACCATGTCAGACTCTGAGGTATCAGTACAGTGTCCAAAGAATCTTTCTAGGGGTATACTGAGCACTATGACCCAACAAGTGTTTGATAAGATTTATAAACATTTGGCTGTGTAAATTAATTTTTTTACAAGAAAATGTCGCTTTCGGACCACATTTTTCATTTTCACAAGGGACAACAGGAGTCTTTCCACAATTTGTTACCCATTTCTTCTTGAATACGGCAAGACCCCACGTGAACTTGTAAGCTGCCGTATGCGCACCCTGCAGGGCTAAGAAGAGAAAGAGCGCATGTGCATTTGAGGCCTAGTTTGAGGCTCTGAGGTGAAGTAAAAAAAAAAGAAAGCCCAAGAAATGACCCCATTTGTAATGGGTGCAGGGAGCATTTTGACCCCACAGGTGTTTTGTAAAAATTAATTCACAGCAGATGGTGGAAAGTGAAAATTGCTATTTTTTCAACAGACATTCGATTTCAGTGCGCAGTATGTTGTGCCCAGCATGTGCTAGTGTAAAAAGAAATTTTAATATGCTTTCCTGGTTTATAAACATCCTACATGTGGCTCTAATCTTTTGCCTGGAGATACCATAGGGAGTAAAAGAGCACCAGGCGAATTTGAGGCCCAATGTGATGATTTATGCATCTTGAACCCCTGAGAAGTGATCCTATATTGGAAACGTAGAAAAACTAAATCCTATTTCAGGCGCAAATAATCCAAAGCCATAGGAGCCAGTAAAGTTGAATGAAGTATTCTTCTTTTATTTAGCCAAACGATACAATGCAACAGAAACGACACGTTTCGGGGGTACTCAAGCCCCCTTCTTCAGGTATATAGGTAAGTATGGGTAGTACAGGGTATAAATAGCTAAAAAAAAAAAAAAATGCCAAAACAAGGGGGAGGGAGTAACCCCAAAATCACATACACAATAGAACAGAATGGGGTGTCAAATTAATGTATAACACAGTAGGGGGACATCAGTGGGTAGCCAAACATTTATTATTATAATGTATGCTGGAATATACAAAAATAAACAACCAGTTCATAGATTAGTAGTGGAGCACTGTGATCGCAAAGTTGCGGTCACGTGGTGGTTGCCAGGGCAGCAAGACGCTCAGGCCCCAACACCGGCAAACTACACTAGCACCTAGCAAACTGAAACCGATTATAGAGGAACCTGTAGTAAAGGCAACACGTCTGGGTAGCTATAAGTGCAGACAACCTAGATGCCTTTGTTGTTCTTCGTTATGGCAAAAGACATCCTTCTCCAAACGAAATGGCGAAACCTTTCCCATTAGGAGCACTTTAAATTGCGAGTCCACATTTGTGATATATATTTTAGAATGTCTGTGTCAGTTACAATATGTGGACCGTACTACCCAGACACTCAGGAACAGACTAAATAAGCATCGATCAAATGTAAAGAAAAAAATTCATGAAACATAGTGTGTCTAGGCACGCAATGGAATTTCATGACGGGTCCTTTCTCGGTTTCAGAGTGATGCCTATTGAGCAGGTATCTTCCCATGAACGCAATGATCTCAGTAGTATACGGTGACAGGAAATGTATTGGATTTTTAAGTTAAATACGTTGAATCCATATGGTCTCAATGAGGCATTCAAGATCAACTTATGACCTCTCCGAGAAACCTACCATTGTTAATTCCCTACATTTTATTATTTATTTGCCTCACACAAGTGTTTTATTTTCTTACTTCAGGTATTTATACATATGTTTTTAGACTATGTCTAATTTTTATATAAAGGTTCCCTTTTAACTTCAGCTATAAATATTTACACGTTTTATCACGTCTAGATACTCAATTATCTGTTATTAATTCACATTGATAATTTATCGAGATCCTTTTTTATATTCTCCTAACAATTTTTTGTATATATATTGTTTTATACAGCCCTGATTGATAATCACAGCGTTCGCTGCCTGTTTCTTGGGAAATAGTCCTTCCATCAGTACTTTTTACCAATTAATATTAATTTTTACATATTTATGTACAGTCCCCCTAGCTGGTATGAAATATCTGATATTTATTATTATTTATTTTTAACAAGCATCTGCACAAATTAATGTGCATCTTATATTTTGTCACCAATTTATTGTATTTATTCCTGTGAGATAATTATGTCAGTTGCCTGAGACATTATCTCCTTGCCAGATTTTATTTCTCATTATTTTTATCATTCATTATTTATTATTCTATTCATGGCCTATTATTACTTATTCTATTATTGTCCTCTCTCATTATTACCCCCCTTATTTGTATCCATTTGCATGAACATGGATTCGCTGCCTGTAAGGACCTTAGTGTCCAGTTTCCTTGACTACCTACATGTGACCGCATTTGCGGTCACGTGACGTGCACCATGTGACTGGCCCTTCTTCCACTATCGGGCCGGCCTAAAGGAGGGAGCGACATCCATAGTCAAGTGGTATGTTTGCCTAGGAAGTGTCCCTTTGTTATGGCAACCACCACGTGGTGACATGCCTCCCTCCCCCTCCACATAGCGTTGTGACCGCTTGTGGTCACATGGTTTGCCGATGCTAGGGCCTGAGTGCTCCACTACTAATCTATGAACTGGTTGTTTATTTTTGTATATTTCAGAATACTTTATATGAATAAATGTTTGGCTACCCACTGATGTCCCCCTACTGTGTTATACATTAATTTGACACCCCATTCTGTTCTATTGTGTATGTGATTTTGGGGTTACTCCCTCGCCCCAAAAGACCTCCCCCTCTTGTTTTTGGTGTTTTTTTTTTAGCTATTTATACCCTGTACTAACCATACTTACCTATATACCTGAAGAAGGGGGCTTGAGTACCCCCGTTGTTTCTGTTGCATTGTATCGTTTGGCGGTTAGTGGTCTTTATTGTACAAATGATTCATACTTACCTGCTCCACACCTCTCTGGTCCTCCACCCTACCTTCGCTCTACATCAGGGGTGGAGAACCTTTTTGCTACAGAGGGTCATTTGGATATTTGTGACATCATTCGCAGGCCATACAAAATTCTCAACTTAAAGAGGCTCTGTCACCCTGTTCTAACCTATATATATTAATACATAGGTTAATAGGGGCAGTTTTCCTATGAAGGCACATACCTGAATAGCAGAGTATAAAGCAGCGGTTGAGGAGAAATCCTTACTTTAAAAATTATGCTAATGAGCCTTCGGAGCACCGGGGGGCGGGCTCTTTCCTTCCGAGCACTGGTTCCGGCTCCGAGGCTCGCCCCCCTGCCTAAGTGCATGCCCCTTCGTTGAGTGATTGACAGCGCTAGTCCGTTTGGTCTAGCGCTGAAATCCCACGCCTGCGCATTGTAATCGTGCCCGGCGCATGCGAAATAGGGCTTGCAGTGCCGAACACTGCAAGCGCTTCCATTCATTTGCGCACGCGCCGTCACTTCCCTGAACCTGGCAGTGACGGCGCGTGCGCAAATGAATGGAAGCGCTTGCAGAGTTCGGCACTGCAAGCACTATTGCGCATGCACCGGGCACGATTACAATGCGCAGGCGTGGGATTTCAGCGCTAGACCAAACGGTCTAGCGCTGTCAATCACTCAACGAAGGGGCGTGCACTTAGGCAGGCGGGCGAGCCTCGTATCCGGGAGGGCGGTGAAGAACCAGTGCTCGGAAGGAAAGAGCCCGCCCCCCGATGCTCCGAAGGCTCATTAGCATAATTTTTAAAGTAAGGATTTCTCCTCAACCGCTGCTTTATACTCTGCTATTCAGGTATGTGCCTTCATAGGAAAACTGCCCCTATTAACCTATGTATTAATATACATAGGTTAGAACAGGGTGACAGAGCCTCTTTAAAAATGTGACTGCTGTATTTGGTCAAACATATAACTGACTTAGGGGTAAGTTACCGAAATTGCGCTTCAATAAAAAAAATAAATCTAGAGCGCTGTATTTTTGCAGCACAAAATGGCACCTGCACTATATATATTACATACAGTACAGGTGCCATTCTGACCACACATAGCAGTGTAATTTTTAAGTTTATACTGTTACATGTTTAGTTCTTTATTTGGCATTAATGGCAACCAAGCTCATCCCAGGGGGTCCTGAGAGGGGTACACCAAGCTTTCACTCTCCCTACTACTGTCTCTTTTTTCAGCCTCAGATCTGCCCCCCAGCCTACATCAGCCTCAGATCAGACCTCCTAGCCTCAGATTAGACCCCAATCAGACCTTCCCTAGATTCAGATCAGACCCCCATCTGTCCCTCAATAGGCCCCCAGCCTCAGTTCAGACCCCTAGCCACAAATCAGACCCCTCAGTCTCAGATCAGACCCTCCCCACTTTCCATTAGCCTCAGATCAGCCCCAATCAGACATTTAAAATAAACTTACCTCTTCAGCCCCGGACCACACTGCCTCCTGGCAGATTCACTTACCCTCCCTGTTCTTCTTCCCGCCGCGCTGTACTGTGACCTTACAGCGTAAAGCCTCAGGTCATAGCGTGCATCTATGTGCACTATGTCTTGACGCTGTATGTGTCAGGACCTACAACTGTCTGTATCCGTTCTGAACGGATCCGGTTGTATTACCTCTAAAATAGTAAAGATGGATACGTCTCTAAAACCATTTTAAGTCAATGGGGGACGGATCTGTTTTCTTTTGTGTCAGAGAAAACTGATCCGCCTCCATTGACTTACACTTTCAGTCATGACGGATCCATCTTGCTCTGCACCACATCGCAGACAAAAAAGCTCTGCTTGCAACGTTACTCTGTCCGCGATGGGGGCGCAACCAAACACAACAGAATGCATTCTGGTGCATTCCATTTCATTCAGCTTTGTCCCCATTAACAATGAATGGGCACATAATGGAAGCGTTTTCTCCCATTATTGACGCGTATGACGCATCTCAATAGCGGTAAGGGAAAGCACAGATGTGAAAGTAGCCTAACTAATGAAGCCTTATATACTTGTTTAACATGTACGCCTGGAGATTTCCTAATGTACGTGCCAAACAGAGGGCAAAAGATGTGATGTGAATGGCTCCTACAGGAGCATGTCCAATGCCTCTATGGAAGACCAGTGCTGAACTGTTATTAATGGTAGGGATTGATTCCACAAAACACTAGTGCAGATCTGATACAGGACACTTGGAGAACACTTATCAACGTCCAAGCCGCTTTCGCTCCGTAATTCGAAAGCACAATGTCAGTGCACACCTGAAGGACACCACACATACCATTGCACAGTCAGTGGTAAGCAACGTGAGAGGCTGGGCTTCACTTGGATGTTACTGGTTTTGTTACTGAATCCATTTCTTATATAAACCTTCCCCAACAACCGCAATAAGGTCCAAAATCACACACAAAATCTGATACGTAGGCGCATTGGTCTAAAATTACCGGCCAACCATGCGCAGTCTACGCTAGATACCGAAAGAGCATGCGCAGCTACATACCGAAAGAGCATGCGCAGTCACAATCCCCTTTGCGTTCCACGGGGTACGTTCCACAAGTCAAGACACAGAATAAAGCCCAAGGTAGAGGAGTGAGAGTTCAGATGAATCAGTGTCACGAACGCGAACTCCGAGTCCCATACATCCTCAGTCACAAGCAACAGCAACTTCTATAGTAGCATTCCCATCCTATTCTCACCTGACAGCAGCCGCTGACCTTGCTGTACTGGAGCTCCGGTGGCCGTCAAGAGTGCAACTACTGGTCGATGCTGGTGTCAATCAATTGAGAAGACGCCTCTTCTGTTCCGGCATTGTTATTGGCGGTTCTCACAAATAGGCTGCTGCCTTCCTCAAGCTGATTGGACGAGATCTACCAACCAGAGGCTGGGAGACATATATTGACCTTTGCTTACTGGTTGTCTGTAAAAGGACAGTCAGATCACGTGATACATTGGATTTCAGGACGTTATTCTGTTACTGCAGAGCCTACTCCCGCCATATCTGTCCAAGTCTGTCTGTTGTGTGTATGAATGATCCCTCATTGAGTGCAGAGAGGGGGAAAGAGGCATTTTTCAGTAATAGCATTTCTTAGTACGTTTATTACTTCTGCCAGGGGGGGCCTGGGAAATATAAGTAGCCCCATTTTGTAGTGGTCCAAGTTGACAGAAGCCACTGCAAACACAGGGAGATGGAGGCAGCAATACTATATTGCGGCACATTATAGCAAACAAGCAGAACAAAATACTACAGTGCGTCACAAAATGCCTCCGCAAACCTTCCCCTCTGTGGTGGCCAGCTCCAGCTGCCATGTTCTGGCCTCCTACTCTAGTTGCCTCAAAATGGCAATACAGTTGAATAAGTCTACTTTCACACCAGCGTTTTCCCTTTCCACTATTGAGATCCGTCATAGGATGTCAATAGTGGAGGAAAATGCAAGCATAGTTTTTGAGTGCGTCCTGGGATGTGGAGCAAGGCGCATCTATCATAACTCACAATGTAAGTCAATGGTGACTGATCCGTTTTCTCTGACACAAAAGAAAACGGATCTGTCCTCCAATTGACTTGCAATGGTTTTACAGACGGATCCATCATTGTCATGTTAAAGTTAATACAACCGGATCCGTTCATAAACAGATGCAGACAGTTGTATTATGACAGAAGCTTTATTGTTGATCCATGATGGATCCAGCAATAATGCTGGTGTGAAAGTAGCCTAAGGAGGGGAGCGTCAGATCATTACTTACCTGGCTGGTGGCCATGAGGAGGGCTCAGTGGCCCCCCTGGGCATCAGCTCACCCGGAAGTTTCCCTGTAGGGTCTGTTGCCAGTCCATCCTTGATATATACACAGTGTGATAGGCCGTCAGCATTTTATCCATTTATGGGGGGGGGGGTGTTCATATGGAGGTGACCGGTGCTGGACTAGTCAGCACCAGTCTCCCCCGAGGTCAGACAGGGGACTCCAGTGTTTGGGGTCCCCTGCCAGTGCTGTGATTGGCTGGAACAACGCTCCAGCCAAAGGCAACATAGTTTATAAAGCAGAAAAAAAACAAGCCTGTGAGGTAGAAGCCAATTGTCCTCATTTTAGTGGAAAAAATTATTTCCTAACTCCAATCAGGAAATCAGAATAACTCCCTAGATCAACAACCCCTCTCTGCGCTACAGGATCAGAGGGAACAGGAAGAATCCCTCTGCATGTAGCCATTCTAGCTTTCAACTGCATGCAGAGTGGACCTGTGCCCCTCTGTGCGGTAAATTGATTTGCTAGGACTTGTGATGCACCACCATAACGATCTACTGCTTTCCTAATCAAATAAATCAAAGAACAACATCTGGAACTGCTACAGTGATTTTTTTTTTTATTTGCTGTAGTTCCAGACCCCTTCCTTCCCGAGCCCTAATCCCTGTCCCTATCCTCCTCTCCCCTGTCTGATTTAGCGAATGGTGAACAAATTGTGACATTTTTTTTGTCACTTTTATCTGGCTTTTTTTTCCTGCTCTGCACCACTTTTTCTGTGGGTGAGCTGTGAACGTCAAGCACTGATCAGTCTGTACTTCACTGATCAGCACCTGGGCTCAGGTTAAGTTAAAGGGGTTTTCCGAGATATATATATATATATATATATATATATATATATATATATATATATATATTGATGATCTATCCTCAGGATCAGCTGTTTGAAGAGAAGGTGAGCACCATATCAGCGCTGCCTCCTCTTCACTGTTTACATGCTGGCCGTAACAAGGGTAGTGGTGAGTAGGTGTAATTACACCTAACTGCCCCATTCATTTCAATGCGAAGAATCGCTCCCATACAAGTCTATGGAAGCGATTCTTCCCATAGAAATGAATGGGGCAGTTAGGTGTAATTACACCTACTCACCACTACCCCCATTATGGCCAGCATGTAAACAGTGAAGAGGAGGCAGCGCTGATACGGCGCGCGCCTCCTCTTCAAACAGCTGATCGGCGGGGGTGCCGGGTGTCGGACCCCCGCCGATCTGATATTGATTACCTATCCTGAGGATAAAGTACATTTAAAATTAGAACATTAGAAAAAGTACATTTCCTAATATATGTCATTAACCCCTTCCCGCATATTCACGTACATGTACATGAGTGAATGCGGCTAATTGCCACATCCGCGGGTGCAGGAGCTGCACCCGCCTGATCAGCGGCACGGGCCCGGCTGTTGCCAATAGCCAGGCCCATGCTGCAATTGTTGCCATGGCAGCGCTGATGCCTTACAAAGGCATCGGCGTATGCCATGTACGGAAGCCTAGGAGATCCAGCCGTATACAGAAAGTATTGTGAATTGAACGGGGATCAAACTGTGAAAATGTGAAGTCCCACAGTGGGACAAGTAAAAAAAAGTAAAATAAAGTTTTTTTTTAATAATAAAAACAATAAAGTTTCAAGTAAAAAAAAGATAAAACGCCCCCTCACCATAAAATAATGTTTAAAAAAAAGTAAAAAACACACATATTAGGTATCCCCGCGTCCATCACAAAGTGCTCTATAAAATTATCACATGATCTACCACCTTAGGTGAACGCCATAAAAAATGTTTTTTAAAAACGGAGCAAAAATGCCATTTTTTGGTCACCTTACATGACAAAAAGTGTAATTCCAAGTGATCAAAAAGATGTATGTACCCCAAAATAGTGCCAATAAAACCATCATCTCTTCCCGCAAAAAAAAACAACACCCTACCTAAGACAATGGCCCAAAAGATTAAAAAAATAAGGCTTTCAAAATATGGAGACACTAAAACCTGATTTTTTTTTCCTTCAAAAATGCTTTTATTGTGTAAAACTGGAAAAAAAAAGTAAAAAAAGTATACATGTTAGGTATCACCGCATCCGTAATAACCTGCTCTATAAAAATATCATATGATCTATGCCCTCAGGTGAACGCCGTGGAAAAAAAAAGTGCCAAAAATGCCATTTTTTGTCACCTTCATCACAAAAAGTGTAATTCCAAGCGATCAAAAAGTCATACACACCCCAAAATGGTACCATTCAAACCGTAATCTCTTCCCGCAAAAAATGATACCTTACCTAAGACAATTGTCCAAAAAATAAAAAAAATATGGCTTTCAGAAAATGGAGACACTAAAACATGATTTTTTTTTTCCCCTTCAAAAATGGTTTTAGTGTGTAAAACTGAAATAAAGTAGACATATTAGGTATCGCCACGTCCGTAACAACCTGCTCTATAAAAAATATCACATGACCTAACCCCTCAGGTGGACACCATAAAAAAAAATGCCATTTTTTGTCACCATACATCACAAAAAGTGTAATTCTAAGCGATCAAAAAGTCATACACACCCCAAAATGGTACCAATCAAACCGTCATCTCTTCCTGCAAAAAATGAGCCCTTACATAAGGTAATCTCCCAAAAAATAAAAAAAATATAGCTTTCAGAAAATGGAGATGCCAAAACATGATTTTTTTTTTTAAATGCTTTTGTTGTGTAAAACTAAAATACATTAAAAAAATAGACATATTAGGTATTGCCGCATCCGTAAAAACCTGGTCTATAAACATATCGCATAATTTAACCCCTCAGGTGAATTTCATTAAAAAAATAAAATAAAAACTGCCAAAACGACCATTTTTTTGGTCACTTTGCCACATAAAGTGTAATATTGAGTGATCAAAAAGCATACAGTATGTACCCAAAAATGCTACCTATAAAAACGTCAACTCTTTCCGCAAAAAATGAGCCCCTACACAAGACGATCGGCAGAAAAATAAAAGAAATGTAGCTTTTAGAAAATGAAGACACAAAAACATCATTTTTGTTTTAAAAAATGCTTTATTATGTAGAACTGAAGCAACAGAAAAAAATACACATATTTGGTATTGTTGCGTCTGTATCATCTTGCTCTATAAAAGCAACACATGATCTATCCTGTCAGGAGAACTCAGTAAAAAATAAAAACTGTGCCACAACAGCCATTTTTTGTTACCTTGCCTCACAAAAAGCGTAATATTTAGCAATCAAAAATCATATGTACCACAAAATAGTACCAATAAAACTGTCACCTCATCTTGTAGTTTACAAAATGGGGTAACTTTTTGGGAGTTTCTACTCTAGGGGTGCATCAGGAGGTCTTCAAATGTGACATAGCAACTTAAAATTATCCCAGCGACATCTGCCCTCCAAAATCCATAAGGCGTTCCTTTTCCTCTGCGCCCTGCTATGTTCCCCTACAGCAGTTTACCACCACATGTGGGGTGTTTCTGTAAACTGCAGAATCAGGGTAATAAATACAGAATTTTCTTTGGCTGTTAACCCTTGCTGTGTTACAGGGACAATAGATTAAAATGGAAAATCTGCAAAAAAATTTTACCTCCATTTTCCTTTCATTCTTGTGGAATACCTAAAGAGTTAACAAAATTTGTAACATCAGTTTTGATTAACTTGATGGGTGTAGTTTCTAAAATGGGGTAATTTATGGGTGGTTTCTATTATGTAAGTGCCACAAAGTGACTTGATAACTGAACTGGTCTTTGAAAAGTGGGTTTTGGAAATTTTCTTAAAAATTTTAATAATTGCTTCTGAAATTCTAAGCCTTCTAACTTCCTGAAAAATAAAATGATGCTTACAAAATGATGCCAACACGAAGTAGACATCTGGGAAATTTACAGTAACAACTATTTTATGACGTATCACAATCTGCTTTAAAAGCAGAGACATTCAAATCTCAAAAATTATGAATTTTTCTAAATTTTCTGTAAATTTTGGAATTTTTTATAAATAAAGGTGAAACATATTGACTCAAATTTACCACTAACATGAAGTACAATATGTCTTGAGAAAACAATCTCAGAATCGCTTAGATGAGTAAAAGCGTTCCAGAGTTATTACCACATAAAGTGAAACATGTCAGATTTGAAAAATGTAGCTTGGTCCTTAAGGTGAAAAGAGGCTGTGTCTTGAAGGGGTTAAAGGGGTTCTCCGGGAATTAAGAAAATGAAATTTATTATAAATATATTCCCAAATACCTTTCATTAGTTATAACGACTCGTTTTCTCTAGGGAGCAGTCATTAGGAGAAATAAAATGGCCGTCATCCTATTAGTCCACACAGAACTTGTCCTAATTACACAGCAGAACAAGTTACTTCACATCACTGAGGTAAAGAGCTGCCTCATCCTCCTCTCTGCTCTGCTTATCAGGGATTATGATCCTGAATACATCTGATAAGATCTTCAGCTGAATCCAACACGACAACTGGGTACAATTGCTACCTTGGGCCGAGTTCTCCTATAATAACCACTCTAGTGAGTCTACTGGATCCTCTCCATTCTTTGCTGTTTATGGACAACACCCTCGTACTCCTCTACCCCAGATGATGCTACCTACATCATCTGGGGTACCAGCTGCAGATTCCTCTTTTAGGGATTTTTTGAAGATTTGGCGTGACACCAAGGACTCGCATGAAAACGAATGCAGACAAGAAAAGTAAACCGCATCAGTTCTCGTCAGGAGATAAGGTATGGCTCTCTAAAAATATTCGATTAAGGCTTCCCAGTTTCAAGGTTCCTTGGACCCTTTGAAGTATTGAGGAGGATCAACAAAATGACTTATAAGTTACGTCTGCCTCTCGCTCTCTGCGTATTCCTAATGCCTTCCATGTGTCCTTACTAAAAGCAGTAGTTCTTAATCGCTTCTCGCTCGCTTCTTCTACTCCACCTCCGGTATCTAGAGATTCTATCGAGATATTTGAGGTCAAAGACATCCAGGACATCAAGAAGCGTTGCAAGAAGACCTACTATCTTGTGGACTGGAAAGGCTTTGGTTCTGAGGAGAGGTCTTGGGAACCAGAAGAGAACATTCATGCTCCAAATGTGGTAAAGCGGTTTCTGTCTCATTGTGCACTGAAGAAGGTGGGGGGGGGGGGTACTGTAACAACGGCTGCTGTGTGCTGCTGTTCCCCTGCTTACTGCCATGGTCCCAGGCGCCACGTTCAGTGGTGATCTGCTGCCAGTACTTCCCATTCACCGCTGCAGTCCTGCATTCTGTCTGTGTAGTACTGTTATTCTGGGATCCACTCCACAGTTTCCAGTCAGTCCTAGCTACAACATACTTGCTGCTTGTTCCCTGCATAACTCCCTTAGTGCCGGCCTGCATCACTTCCTGTGCTTTATGGGTTGGATCATGTGACCTCGCTGACCAATCCTAGCCCTCCTGCACATATATTAGTGGCTCAGCCCCCTTCCTCAGCGTCAAGGTCCTTGTGTCATGCTAAGATTGCTGTTATTTCTGCTTGTGGTTATCTGTACCTGACTTGTGCAAGCCTGCCTGCTTGCCTTGACTCTCCTGTTGCTGACCCGGATTACCTGACCAGTACCTGTGCTGCCTGCCCTGACCTATTGCTTGTTTGACTTCGCCTCTGCCTCATCCTTCATTCCTGCACTGTTGCTCCAGGTTACAACTCGGCCTGCTGACTACATCTGTACCACTGGTACCTTGTTCAGGTACCTCCTGGTCCGCCGGGCCCAGCTGCCTTGTGTGTCAATACTCCCCAAGAGGTAGCGACCTGGTGTTCCCCTCGGGAAAGTCTATCGCCACCATCAGGGGTACTGTGAAGATCAAGGGGTTCACTTAGACAATGCCCTTAGAGGAGGTAGGACATGTGGCACAGTGGGTTCAATGAAGACATGCTGATGTCATTGTTCCTTTATTTTCATTGAGTTACGCCAAGAAAGTATCTCTTGGAAAACCTTTAAACAGTTTACATACAACAGATGTTAAACTTACTGGCCTAAAGTTTCCAGACATTGTTTTTGACCATTTTTTGAATAATGGCACCACATTTGATAAGCACCAATCCTATGTAACTCTCCCTCTGTCAACATAGAGTCCTTAAATATCTGAAATAAGGTTCTTTCTATGACAATACCATGTATGCCATCTGGTTCCGGCGATTTGTCTATTTTAATCTTTTTAAGACGCTGCTACACTTCTTCCTGGGTCAGACAGGTTATTTTTAAGGGAAATTTACTTTTACATTCTGTATTTCATCTGACAGTTTATTCTCCTCAGTGGAGAAAAAAAAATCTAATATATAAATCTGAGTGTATGTATGTTATGTGCAGCTACACTCACGAAATTTGGCACACAGGTACATCAGGTGTCTGGGAAGGTTTTAAACCGGGTCTCAGTTCTCCAGGACGTACCTTTCCTGAGATATTCCCAAAAAATGCATTAGCCAATAGAAACCTGGTCACATGACCCTTATCAGCCAATAGAAGCTCGCAGGCTGTTAGTCTCCACACACACACAGCTTCACACCAGGTTTCCATAACAACCCAGTCATTTTCCTTCACTGCTGTTGGTCTGCTTTAAAGGGGCAGAGCGCTGTGGATGACACTGTTAAAGGGGTATTCCGGTTACCATAAATATATCTTATTTTTTAGACTAATTGATCATCAATCATTACCTAATGTAATGTAAATTTCACATATTTACTATTCAGTAGTAATAAAAGATGTTTTCTTCCACTGCTACCCACTGTGTTTCCTCATAAATTACCATGGCATTGACCTGTAATTCAGGCCACCCTCAAAAGAAGGACTTAAAAGCCTGCGCACAGGTCCTGCTCAGCCATGCCCCCTCCCACTTCGCAGCCAACAGGGATTGAAAAATTGAAGGTAAAAATCACCTTCTGTCAGCTGCAGAGGTGGGAGGGAGGGCGACTTTCTCCCTGCAGCTCATGCTCAGACTGCACAGTGCTGCTGTCTGAGTGAGCTGTTCAAAAGGACATCCCTGAGTCCAGGCTCTGCGCCGGGACAGAGGACAGGGAGTCTGAAAGCTGGACTGTCCAGCCTAAAGCCGGACCTCTGGCCACCCTAGGGGCAGGCTGCGGTTAGGGTGGCGAGACGTCCGGTTTTAGGCTGGACAGTCCGGTTTTCTGGCTCCCTGTCCTCCATCTGGTGCAGTGCCTGGATGGACACAGGGATGTCCACCCTTTTAGTAGCTCACACTCAGACAGCAGCATTGTGCTAAGCGTGAGCTGCAGCAACTGACTGAGGCTTCTCTCACCCCCAGTCACTGGAGCCCACAGACATGGCTCCCTGTGGCTGACTGAGGGGGAGAGAAGAACCTGGCTGTCCCTACCTCACCTTCAGGTCAGGAACTTCTTTTCTTCTGTGTCTTCACAGAGCCAGGGTGTTTGGCTTTATGTTTAGGAGTGTGGCTTCATGGTGACCGGGGGCGTGGCTTCACATTTGGGGGCGTGATTGGTGAGGTCAGGCTTTCTGGGGTGAAGCCAGGGGCCACCCTAGCTGCTGTGGAGGTCACAGTTAAAGGGGAGGGTGCTGTGAATGTTACTGTTAAGGGGGTAGGCTGCTATGGAGGTCACTGTTAAAGGGGCGGGCACTGTGGAGGTCACTGTTAAGGGAGGAGGGGACTGTGGAGGCCACTATTAAAGGGGCAGCAGGGTACTGTGAGGTCACTGTTAAGGGAGCGGGGTACTGTTATGGTCACTGTTAAAGGAGCAGTCACTGTGGAAGTCTCTGTCAAGGGGGCCAGGAATGGTAGAGGTCAGTTAAGGCGACTATAACCTATGGTCAGTGTTAAGGGGTGGGTGCTGTAGAGGTCCCAGTTAAGGGGGCAGGCCCCTGTGGAGGTCACTGTCAATGGGGTGAGGTGCTGTGGAATTTACTGTTAAAGGGGCAGGCTGCTGTGAAGGTCAAAGTTAAGGGGGTGGGCTGCTGTGGAGGTCCCATTTTAAGGAGACGGGGCACTGTGGGGGGGGTCATTGTTATTGAGTCGGGGTGCTGTAGAGGTCACTATTGATATCTTTTAACAACACATACACAAACATTAAATGAAATAGATGAAATATACCAGGGCGAAGCCAGGTCCTTCAGCTAGTATTTACAGTATATACTGGCGTATAAGACTACTTTTTAACCCCTTAAAATAATGGCTACAGTGGGGGGTCGTCTTATACGCCGGATATACGGGGGCCGCACTGTGTGAGGTGTTTTTTTTTTCCCCGTCAGCGCGTAGAGAGCCGCTTCCTGGGACCGCCGCGCATGCGCGGCAGTCCGCCTCTCAGTCATTAGAAGAGGCTTAGTACGCGCTGACGGGGCGGCGCGCTGTATGCTAATGCAGCCGCCCCGTCACAGCGGTCGGCGTCACAGAGCTGGGGGTCACAGGCGGCACTTACAGAAGCATGTCGGATCTTCATTAATATCACAGCATGGATGCGAGGGGAAAGCTGGCGGTGCAGTAACGCCAGATTCACCTTGCATCCATGCTGTGATATTAATGAAGAGCTTACATGCTGGTGTAAGTGTGCATATTGCTACAATAAGTGCCGACCCCGCCCCCCTTCTCCTCCCGGTGACTCCCCGCCCCTGCACTAATCCTATTGGTTATACCTCACACAGTGCGGCCCCCTGCTCTTAGCATACTGAAGTAGCATACTATTCTCTATATTCTCAGGAGGATTTTGAAGGCTTTTAAAGGGAAACTGTCATGCCAGCAAGACCTGTTACAATATCGCAGCTTACAGTTATGATCACCAGGCACTTGCTCTCTTGTTTGTTTTGCAAAGTTTTAGCTTTACCGTACATGTTTGAAACAACCTTATGTTTATAAGTGACAGTTTTGCTGCTATATACAGTACCTGCATGTCATATGCATTTGAATTAAAATTAACATGTTGAAATCAAAGCAGACTTTTTTTCATTTGGGAGAGGGGTAGTCTTATACAGTGAGTATATACCAAATTCTATATTTTTAGGGCAGAAGTTGGGGGTCGTCTTATACGCCCAGTCGTCTTATACGCCGGCATATACGGTAATAGTTTTGCTTTCTCTTCAGCTCCTCCTTCATCATTCTGTAAAGCGCAGACACTATCAGTTTTAAACCTTTTACCATTTATATAGTTGAAGAACATTTTAGGGTTAGTTTTACTGTTGGCTTTAGATAGGACTTTACATAAAGCAGTTTTTTTACGGTCTTTCTAAACAGACTGTATCCCTGTACAGTCATGGTCAAAAGTTTTGAGAATGATACAAATATTAATTTTTACAAAGTCTACTGCTTCAGTTTTTATAATGGCAATTTGCATATACTCCAGAATGTTATAAAGAGTGATCAGCTTAACAGCAATTACTTGCAAAGTCAATATTTGCCTAGAAAATGAACTTTATCCCCCAAAACACATTTCAACATCATTGCAGCCCTGCCTTAAAAGGACCAGCTAACATCGTTTCAGTGATTGCTCCATTAACACAGGTGTGGGTGTTGATGAGGACAGGGCTGGAGATCAATCTGTCATGATTAAGTAAGAATGACACCACTGGACACTTTAAAAGGAGGCTGGTGCTTGGCATCATTGTTTCTCTTCTGTTAAC
Source organism: Rhinella marina (assembly GCA_900303285.1). NCBI lineage: Eukaryota > Metazoa > Chordata > Amphibia > Anura > Bufonidae > Rhinella > Rhinella marina. The sequence goes on from ONZH01028528.1 coordinate 141,164, forward strand.
CATGGTTATCTCTAAAGAAACACGTGCAGTCATCATTGCACTGCACAAAAATGGCCTAACAGGGAAGAGTATCGCAGCTAGAAAGATTGCACCTCAGTCAACAATCTATCGCATCATCAAGAACTTCAAGGAGAGAGGTTCCATTGTTGCCAAAAAGGCTCCAGGGCGCCCAAGAAAGACCAGCAAGCGCCAGGACCGTCTCTTAAAAGTGTTTCAGCTGCGGGATCGGGCTACCAGCAGTGCAGAGCTTGCTCAGGAATGGCAGCAGGCAGGTGTGAGTGCATCTGCACGCACTGTGAGGCGGAGACTCTTGGAGCAAGGCCTGGTCTCAAGGAGGGCAGCAAAGAAGCCACTTCTCTCCAGAAAAAACATCAGGGACAGACTGATATTCTGCAAAAGGTACAGGGAGTGGACTGCTGAGGACTGGGGGAAAGTCATTTTCTCTGATGAATCCCCTTTTCGATTGTTTGGGACATCTGGAAAACAGCTTATTCGGAGAAGACAAGGTGAGCGCTACCACCAGTCTTGTCTCATGCCAACTGTAAAGCATCCTGAAACCATTCATGTGTGGGGTTTCTTCTCAGCCAAGGGAATCGGCTCTCTCACAGTCTTGCCTAAAAACACAGCCATGAATAAAGAATGGTACCAGAATGTCCTCCGAGAGCAACTTCTCCCAACCGTCCAAGAGCAGTTTGGCGATCAACAATGCCTTTTCCAGCATGATGGAGCACCTTGCCATAAAGCAAAGGTGATAACTAAATGGCTCAGGGAACAAAACATAGAGATTTTGGGTCCATGGCCTGGAAACTCCCCAGATCTTAATCCCATTGAGAACTTGTGGTCAATCATCAAGAGACGGGTGGACAAACAAAAACCTACAAATTCTGACAAAATGCAAGCATTGATTGTGCAAGAATGGACTGCTATCAGTCAGGATTTGGTCCAGAAGTTGAGAGCATGCCAGGGAGAATTGCAGAGGTCCTGAAGAAGAAGGGTCAACACTGCAAATATTGACTTGCTGCATTAACTCATTCTAACTCTCAATATAAGCTTTTGTTACTCATAATATGATTGCAATTATATTTCTGTATGTGATAAAACATCTGACAAACACACATAAAAACCAGAGGGCAGCAGATCATGTGAAAATATAATATTTGTGTCATTCTCAAAACTTTTGGCCATGACTGTAAGTGAACTGCCCAGTCATAGCTATCATTCAGCCAGTTATTCCCAGTATGTCACAGTTCTGCTCAGACATTGCTACTTCCAGTTAACCAGTTTTCTTAGTCAGGCATCTTGCATTAGTATACATACAATTAAGAGGTTTTTGGGAGGGGGCGTGGCCGGATGCAGAGCAGAGAGGACGCGTAAGTGAGGAGCTCCGCACCAAGCTGTAAAGCGGGTCATATATATCATTGCAGACCTAACTTTTCACAACTAAGTGTGATCCAAACCAATCCTGTCAATACCTGGGCACACTGGCACCATGAGGGAGGAAAAAAGGCGCAAGTCCATTTAAACACACTGGTTTCTTCCAGTCTGTGCAGGTTAATACACAAGATGGCATCGACTCCCGACAAACGTAATGTGCTTCGTCATCTGCGATCATCCACAGCAACTCTCCCTCCAGGGTGTCTCCGAAGGCGATGGTGAATTCTCCACAACAGCGTTTCTTACATCTAAGTGAAACGAATCCTCATACTCTGAGTAACCCTATGTCTCCTGCTCACACTGCACAAAGGCCTAACTAGGGAACCTCACCAATCTTACAAGTCCCCTTACAGGAAGTGAAATTCATGTTTCAAGAGTTGAAAAACTCCATACATCAAAGAAGCCATATCTGGTATACATGTAGACCTGGTTGCAATTGGGGAGCGCACTGCGCATTTGGAAGACAAAATGGAGGAGTTTGTCATAGCCCATAACAACTTAGTTGACACCAATAACGCAATGGAAGACGACATTGCAGCCATTAAATTAAAACTGGCTGATCTGGAGGACCGCTCGAGGCGGAATAATATCCACTTCAGAAATATACCGGATACTGAACTCGCAGCTTATAGATAGAGCCCACAGGGTCCCCAAGCCTAAGACTTTACCATCTCATATACCTTGCGATTCCATTACTACCATGTAAAAGAAGCACTTTTGAAGGCAGCGAGTCAAAAAAAATCCATACCAGACCTTTTTCAACAAGTCTCTTTATTTTCAGCCTAATCAGGCTAACTGTAATTGAAAATACACTGCAGTACACTATACAGTGTTCTGCAGTGTATTGTCAATGCATCAGACCCACTGGATCTTCAAGAACCAAGTGGGTCTGGGTTAAAAAAGTGTGGAAAAAAAGTAACATACATAGTAACATACATAGTTTATAAGGCGATAAAAGACATCTGTACATCCAGTTCGGCCTGTTATCCTGCAAGTTGATCCAGAGGAAGGCAAAAAAACTCTGTGAGGTAGAAGACAATTTCCCCCACTTTAGGGGGAAAAAAATCCTTCCCGCCTCCAATCAGGCAATCAGAGTAACTCCCTGGATCAACGACCCATCTCTAGTAACTATAACATGTAATATTATTACTCTCCAGAAATACATCCAGGCCCCTCTTGAACTCTTTTAGTGAACTTACCATCACCACCTCCTCAGGCAGAGAGTTCCATAGTCTTACTACCCTTACCATAAAGAATTCTCTTCTATGTTTGTGTACAAACCTTCTTTCCTCCAGACGCAGAGGATTTCCCCTCATCACAGTCCTGGGGATAATTTAAATAGATTATGGGAGAGATCTCTGTACTGACCCCTGATATATTTATACATAGATAATAGATCTCCCCTCAGTCGTCTTTTTTTTCTAAAGTAAATAACCCTAATTTTGATAATCTTTCTGGGTACTGTAGTCCCCCCATTCCAGTTATTACTTTAGTTGCCCTCCTCTGAACCCTCTCCAGCTCTGCTATGTCTGCCTTGTTCACAGGAGCCCAGAACTGTACACAGTACTCCATGTGTGGTCTGACTAGTGATTTGAAAAGTCTCAGGACTACGTTCTCATCACGGGCATCTATGCCTCTTTCGATGCAACCCATTATGTTATTGGCCTTGGCAGCAGCTGTCTGACACTGGTTTCTACAGTTTAGTTTGCTGTTCACTAAAATTCCTAGGTCCTTTTCCATGTCAGTGTTACCCAGTGTTTTACCATTTAGTATGTACTGTTGACTTGCATTATTCCTTCCTATGTGCATATCCTTACATTTGTCAGTGTTAAACCTCATCTGCCACTTCTCTGCCCAAGCCTCCAATCTATCCAGATCCATCTGTAACAGTGTACTGTCCTCTTCTGTTTTAATTACTTTACACAGTTTAGTGTCATCTACAAAAATTGATATTTTACTGTGCAAGCCTTCTACAGGATCATTAATAAATATATTGAAGAGAATAGGGCCCAACACTGACCTCTGTGGAACCCCACTAGTGACAGTGACCCAATCTGAGTGTGTACCATTAATAACCACCCTCTGTTTTCTATCACTGAGCCAGTTACTTACCCACATACAGACTTTGTCTCCCAGTCCAAGCATTCTCATTTTATATACTAACCTTTTATGTGGTACAGTGTCAAATGCTTTGGAGAAGTCCAGATATACGACATCTATTGATTCGCCATGGTCAAGTCTAGAACTCACCTTCTCATAGAAACTGATTAAATTAGTTTGACATGACCGATCCCTCATGAAGCCATACTGATATGGAGTTATTTGCTTATTTTCATTGAGGTACTCCAGAAAACCCTCAAACAGTTTACCCATGACAGATGTTAAACTTACCGGTCTATAGTTTCCGGGCTCTGTTTTTAGACCCTTTTTGAATATTGGCACCACATTTGCTATGTGCCAATCCTCTGTAACACTCCCTGTCAGTATAGAGTCCTTAAATATCAGAAATAAGGGTCTGGCTATGGCATTACTTAATTCTCTTAGGATACGGGGGTGTATGCCATTCGGTCTTGGCGATTTGTCTATTTTAATCTTTTTAAGACGTCGCTGTACTTCTTCCTGGGTCAGACAGGGCACTTTTAATGGGGAATTTACTTTTATATTCTGCATTTCATCTGTGAGTTTATTTTCCTCAGTGAATACAGTGGAGAAAAAAATATTTAATAGCATTGCTTTCTCCTCATCACTCTCTGCAACTCCCCCCTCATTACTCTGTAAGGGGCCAACACCTTCAGGTTTATACTTTTTACTATTTATATAATTGAAGAACATTTTAGGGTTAGTTTTACTCTCTTTGGCAATTAATCTCTCGGTCTCTAGTTTGGCTGCTTTTATTTGTCTTTTACATATTCTATTTTTTTCCTTATAGTTTTTCAATGCTTCCTCGTTCCCCTCCTGTTTTAGCATTTTAAATGCTTTCTTTTTGTCATTTATTGCTTTTTTTACACTTCTATTTATCCACATAGTTTTTTTCTTGTTCCTTAACCTTTTATTCCCATAAGGTATGTACCTCTCACAATTAGATATTAGGATGCTTTTAAAAATCTCCCATTTTGTGGCTGTATTTTTATTTTTGAGGATTTTGTCCCAGTTAGTTAGGTCTATGGCCTCTCTTAGTTGGCTAAATTTAGTTTTTTTGAAGTTTGGTATTTTTGTTCCTCCCTGAAGAAACACTCTTTTGAATGACAATTGGAAGGTTATTATTTTATGGTCACTATTTCCCAGGTGTCCCCCAACCTGCACATCTGTTGTTCTGTCAGGTCTATTGGTTAATACTAAGTGCAGTATGGCCGTCCCTCTAGTCGGGTCCTGAACCAGTTGGGAAAGGTAATTGTCTTTGGTTATTTCCAAGAACCTGTTTCCTTTATGAGATATACAGGTTTTAGTTTCCCATGATAACGACCTCATCATGATTTGCTGCCTCGTCTATTTCGTTTAGAAGTAGATTTTCTGTGGACTCTGGTATATTAGGTGGTAACTCCTATTAGTATTGTATTATTGTTTTTGCCTCCATATATTTCTACCCACAGTAAATCCACATGTTCATGTCCCTCACTTATATCTTCCCGGAGTGTGAGCCTTAGACAAGACTTTACATAAAGGCAGACCCCTCCCCCTCTCCAGTTTTGGTGATCCTTTCTAAACAGACTGTAACCCTGTACTCTAAAACCCAGTGTAACAAAGTTACCTATTTTTAATAAAAAAAAATACATATTTTTTTTAATAACAAAAAAAATATTTTTACAGAAAGGAAAAGTAAAATTATAATTCATACAGGTCCCTAGTGAATGAATAAGGCTCAGTAGATGAGCTAGAGGCCTGTGTGAAGACCCGAGTAGCCCTTTGAGCCTGATAAGTAGGAGGCTGAAAGGGATGACAATTCAGAACGCGTGTCTCACAGCTCTATTCGCTCCTGGATGAGCACTATCATCCTCTCGACAGAGAAAGCAAACTCTCAAAATGTTTTTTCTCTGTCTGATTGGATTTCTCTGTCTAGACTTGGATAGTCTGATAAAGTATCAATTTTTATTTGGGGCTGGGTCAATAAAAATGCGGACATCGAACCACATAAATGCGGATTACATACGGAAATATTTCCATAGTAATCCGCATTTTCTCGGACCCATAGACTTGTATAGGTCCACGTTACTTTTTTTGTGGACAACTATAGGACATTGTAGTTTTGTATTGCGGCTCTGCGATACGGAACCACAGATGTGGACAACACACGGTGTGCTGTCCGCATGTTTTCCAGCCCCATTGAAATGAATGGCAAAATTGCAGAACGGGAGCAGATCCGTTCATATGGCCGTCTGAATGGGCCCTTACTCTTATACTTACCTCCAAATGTCTTCAATGGGGCGGTTGAAATTAAGATATATGGTTATTTATGTAATACTACTTTGTATGAGATATTATTCTTGATTTGTCAGAGCCATTTTTGGGGGATTTATGTTATGATTATAGATGAATATGGATGGTGTGAACTCCTCGTTAATGATTTTTTTATCTTTTATTTACATCATGGTTGATCTCCTGCATTACGATATATGACATAGATGTATATCATTAGGGATATGTGGGCAACCTGGCCTTTGTTAAGATGGCAACCAGCGATGTGGGAATGGTCGGGTGATAACTATGACCATTATCTTCTTGGGGAGAGGAGTGGCCTTGACGATGGGTGGATAGACTTCGATTCACTCCGAATCCAGATCACGAGACTGGATCACGTGATCAGAACTTTCGGATGAGATCTCGCAGACAATCGCGAGAGGCCGTGGCCATACTGCGGGACGCCGCACACAGCTGTATACGGTGCCACCAACCCACAAGTGAGAGAGATATTCTACATTAGGGCGAATTAACTACAGCTGCTCACAAAGTATATATAGTCGGGACATAGTTCAGAGGTATACGCCCCTTGAAAAATCTAGGCAAATGTACATCAAGGTACTCCTGGTCTCCTCTGATTCTCGGGACTATACTGTACAATTGTTGTCCAATGTATCTTGTCCTATGTAGTTTATTTAAACTGGACTGACATTTGGATGTGGCATTATACACTTGGTATTCATTTAATACTAATATGGTTATGGTATTGAATTTATATATTTCTCTTGGATGAGAAGATCTAGATCATATTACATTATACATAACTATTGGTATATGGGATTTTGACCCTAGGGGAACCATCATTCACAGCGGTCATCTGCATTGCTTTTATGTTTTTTTCTAAAATGTATATTTTGATGGATTATAATAAAGAATATTTGTATATACTTTTTTTAATTTTTTTGTGGTATATATTTAGGCTCAGTCCTGAGATATTCTGAAAAAATGACCTGCATTAGCCAATCGAAGCCTGCAAGACTTTCACTCATATCCGAACTGCCATACACATGGTCACATGCACACAGTTTTACTCCAGGTTTCTATAACAACCCAGCCATTTTTCTTCACTGCTGTAGGTCAGCTTTAGGCTAGGGCTACACAACGACATGTGTCACGTGACAATAAGTCACACGACACATAGGGCACAACTACACTACTACATGTGTCGCGCGACATTGATGTCGCACCAATGTTGCACGGCAGTTTTTATAATGATAGTCTATGGTGTTGCACTGCGACGGGACAGTCGCAGAAAAATACATCCAACTCAGTTGCAGCATGTCGCAGTGCGACACCATATCCTATTATTATTAAAATTGTTGCGCGTCATTGGTGCGACAAAATGTCGCACGACACATGTTGTTGTGTAGCCCTAGCCTTAAGGGGGTAGGGCGCTGTGGAGGTCACTGGTAAAGGGGCAGGGCCACTATTAAAGGGGCAGCTGCTGTGGATGTCACTGTTAACAGGGCGGGCACTGTGGAGGTCACTGCTAAAGGGGTGTTCACTGTGGATGTTACTGTTAAGGGGAGAGGCCGCTGTGGAGGTCACTGTTAAAGGGGCGGGCACTGTGGAGATCATTTTTAAGGGGGCAGGGGCCACTATTAAAGGGGCAGCTGCTGTGGAGGTCACTGTTTAGGGAACGGGGTACTGTGGCAGTCACTTTTAAAGGGACGGGTGCTGTGGAGGTCTCTGTTAAGGGGGAAAGGAGCAGTGGAGGTCACAGATAAGGGGACGGTCCCCTGATGGGAATCAATATATAACTAAATTAAGCAAGTCTTAGGCAAAAATCTATATTTCCTCATTTCCCTGGTTCTTTTCTGGCCTTTGTTTACCTGGGGAGTGAAAAGGGAGTGAATACTACAAATGAAGACTACAAATCCCAGCTGTACAATGACACTTCTGATACAGTACACACAGGAACTTCCCCCTACCTTTCTTGTGCAATATTATGCAGAACTTCTCTGTTAGCGCCTGTGCCCAGCATTTGTCTCCTCACTGCCTACAACTACTTAGCAAAGCCTTCAGCCCTAAGTCTGAGTCTGCTGCTGAAGGGGGTTAATCTTTTATCTGAAAAAATCCAGGGAGAGAGCAGACGGCAGTTCAGCCAGTGCCAAGAGGCGTGGACACAGTGACATCTCGTGTATAGACTCTTATCTGCTTGTGCATGAAACATCAGCAGAGCAGGGAGAGAAGCTGATATCACAGGTCATGTGACCCTCAGTGAAATCTGAGAACCCAGCAGCTTTAGAACACAAAGTGCATGGAAAAGCTGTTATATTTGACTAGTTAGAAACATTCAAAGAATAAAAAAATAATTTGGACAATAGCTCCCCGAAACACAATTCAGTGCTTACCTCCCACAGGCCTTAGCCCAGCCTGCTTCTCACACACGGTCACATTCACACAGTTTTAATCCAGGTTTCCATAACAACCCAGCCATTTTTCTTCACTACTGTAAGTGAGCTTTAGGTTAGGATTCCACGACGAACAACAATAAGTTACATGATACATAGAGCACAACTACACTGCTACATTTGTCGCGCGACATTGATGTTGCACCAATGTCGCGTGACAATTTTTATAACGATAGTCTATGGTGTTGCACTGTGACATGCTGCTACTGGTATGCGACAGTCACAGGAAAATACATCTTGGATTCATTTTTTGCGACTGCCGTGTCGCAGTCGCAGTGCAACACAAAAGCCTATCATTATAAAAATTGTTGCACGACATTGGTGCGACAAAATGTCACGCAACACATGTTGTCGTGTAGCCCTAGCCTTAAAGGAGCAGGGCACTGTGGAGGTCACTGTTAAGGGGGCAGGGGCCACTATTAAAGGGGTAGCTGCTGTGGAGGTCACTGTTAAGGGGCAGAGGCCACTATTAAAGGGGCGTTCACTATGGATGTTACTGTTAATGACAGCTGCTCGCAGCGCGATGACGTCATTAAGTGCGCCGCTCTCTCGAGGCTGTCATTAGAAGACAGGAACGAGTGAGAGGAGCAGCGCAGACCGGAGGGTAAGTATAATATTTATTATTTTTATCTTATTTTTACTAAATAGGCCGCTCGATCACCAATGCAGACAGCCGCGCTGTATGAAGAGGGCTCATTGAGCGCTCTTCATACAGCCCTTTCCCGGCCAGCGCAGCAATACTGCCGCACTGTCGCAGGTAACCATACCTCCCAACTTTGTAAAGAGACAAAGAGGGACATATTTTTTTCAGCACCAGGCCACGCCCCTAACTCCACCCACTATAAGCTAATCACCCAGTCCACTTACTGTACGGGGATAATAAACACAGTGATGTCACCGTACAGGGATAATAAACACAGTGATGTCACAGTACAGGGATAATAAATAGTGATGCTCGCGCTTGGGTGCTCTGGCCGAGCACTTGGGGGTGCGCGAGTGCTCAGCCGAGCACCCGAGCATAATTGAAGTCTATGGGTGTAAACCAGGCTCGGAAGAGCGGAGGGTGCCTGGTTTACACAAGTGCCCAAAATTTTTTTAAAAAAGGACAAAGACAGACACACAGAGACACTACTTACCTTCCCTGGCAGCTCCCTCCTCCCGTCCAGCCGGAAGACTGCGCGCAGAGTTGTAAGTTGTACCACAGAGCCACCTGCTGGACGGGAGGAATCACTACAAAGAAGAAGCCTGAGAAGGTAAGTGGTTTATGTTTGTTTTTTTGTTTGTTTGTTCTATTTTTCAGGATGGTGAATGCAGAGGACTACTTCGGATTCGGTGGACTACGTCAGACCAGCTTTTTTATTTTTTAAATAAAATGGTCAAACGGGTCTGGGGGAGTATTTATTTCAATAAACCATTTTATAAGTGTGTGTGTGTGTTTTTTTACAACATTGCAGTTTTAGTAATCACGGTTATCTACAGACGGCCCTGATTACTAATACTGGGCTTAGTGCTTGCCGGTATGGCCAGCACTAACCCCAACATCTATTCCCCCGGCACCCACCGCCTCCAGGGGTGTCGGGAAGAGCCGGGTACCCGCAGGACCGGACCTTCTAAATTGAGGGACCGGTTCTGGGGCAGCTGCAGGCTGTTACTGTTAGGCTGGGAAGGGCCAATAACCGTGTCCCTTCCCACCCTGGTAGTGCCAGGCTGCCGCTGCTGGTTGTATCTGGCTGGAGAAGGAAAAAAGGGGGGACCCCACGCCATATAAAATGATTTAATTATTTTTTTTTTTAAATGGCAGGGGGTCGGAGGGGTGGCAATTGGGGGACTCGGAGGATGAAAGAAGCAGGCAGCCGATTCCGGCTGTCTGCTTCTTCTTGCAACAGAGAAGAAGAGACCGGGACATATAATGGGACGCAAGTGAAGCGGAGGGCGGGCGGAGGCAGTGACAGGGGCGGGGAGAGCGTTTAAAAAAGCAGACGAGCCCGGGCTCCACGGCGGTGAGCTCCGCCTTCAGGCACTTCCAACAGCTAATTTACATATGGATTAAAGTACGTTTTTACAGCTTTTACAAGTCAGAGGAAAGCGCCCCAGGTACAGTTACATTTGTCATTATTTGTGCTATGGGGCTATGTAAATGCTTTATAGGGGCTATGGAGGTGATAGACCCCCTTTAACCCCTTGAGGACAGAGCCCATTTTGGCCTTAATGTCTGGGCCAAATTTTTGAATTCTGACATGTGTCACTTTATGTGGTAATAACTTTGGAACGCTTTTACTTATCCAGGCCATTCTAAGATTGTTTTCTCGTGACACATTGTACTTCATAACAGTCATAAATTTGAGTCAATATATTTCACCCTTATTTATGAAAAAATCCCAAATTTACCAAAAATTCTGAAAAATTTGCAAATTTCCAAACTTCAATTTCTCTACTTTCAAAATACACCGTAATACCTCCAAAAATAGTTATTATTTTACATTCCCCATATGTCTACTTTATGTTGGCATCATTTTGTAAACGTCATTTTACTTTTTTAGGAAGTTAGGAGGCTTAGAAGTTTAGAAGCCATTTTTCAAATTTTCACCAAATTTTCCAAAACCATTTTTTTTTAGCACCAATGCAGATATAAAGTGATTTTGAGGGGCTTACATAACGAAACCCACCATAAATGACCCCATTTTAGAAACTACACCCCTCAAATTATAAAAAACTGCTGTTACAAACTTTGTTAACCCTTGAGGTGTTCCACAAGAATTAATGGAAAATGGAGGTGAAATTTCAAAATTTCACTTTTTTCGTAGATTATTCATGTTAACATTTTTTTTCTTGCAACACAGCAAGGGTTAACAGCAAACTAAACCTCAATATACATTCCTCTGATTCTGCAGTTTACAGAAATACCCCATATGTGGTGGTAAACGTCTCTATGGGTTTGTGGCAGTGGTCAGAAGGAAAGGAGCGCCATACGGATTTTGGAGGCAAAATTTGCTAGAATAGTTTTTAGGCACCATTTTGTAATTGAGAGACCCTGACGTACCCCTACAGTGGAAACCCTCATAAAGTGACCCCATTTTGGAAACTACACCCTTCAAAGAATATATTAAGGGGGGTACTGACCACTTTGACCCCTTAAGCATTTTACGGAATTTGGAAACACTTGGCTGTGAAAATGAACATTTTTTTCTTCCAATAAAATGTTGCTTTAGCCCCAATTTTTTTTATTTGCATAAGGGGTAACAGGAGAAAAGCCCCCCCATAATTTGTTACCCATTTTCTCCTGAATACGGCAACACCCCATATGTTGTGGTAAACTGCTGTGGGGGCACATGGCAGGACTCAGAACAGAAGGAGCGCCATATGGATTTTACAACACAGATTTTGATGGAGTGGTTTGCGGGAGCCATTGATTTTTATTTTTTTGAGTTATTGTCTTATGTGGGGGCTCATTTTTTGCAGGATGAGGTGAGGTTTTCATTGGTACCATTTTGGGGTAAATACGCCTTTTTGATCGCCTACTATTACACTTTTTGTGAGGGAAGAGGGAAAAAAATGGCTATTTTGGCATAGTTTTTTTAAAAATTTTTTTACAGAATTCGCCTGGGGGGCCATCTCATGTAATATTTTTATAGAGCAGGTTGTTACGGACGCAGCGATACCCAATATGTCCAACTTTTTTATTGTTGGAAAGTTTTACGCATTAGATGCATTTTGAACAGAATAAAATATTTTTTTTGTGTTGCCATTTTCAGAGAGCCATATTTTTTTCAGTTTTCAGGCGATTGTCTCAGGTAGGGTACAGTTTTTGCGG